>JAUNZO010000751.1:0-52086 GCA_031894775.1 Chloris gayana
GTTTTGGATATTCACTACACACATTCTCATGAAGGCATTAGTCCAAACTTAATTGTATTGATATCAATCATCCAAAATAAAATGAGGGGCCTAGATGCACTTTCAACGAGTATATATTGTGCATGATATGTGTGCGAGTATGCCTAATACATAAGTAGTATGTTTAACGATTGGGCATAATATTTGCGCATTCAACGGAATGTTCTTGAATCGAGTGAGGTCCACCTTACGAGTAGGTCGAACTTATGGTAGCGTGATAGCGTCACACGAATGATCGCAAGTAAAAAACAACTTCATTGCAAAATTCCACACCGACGATGGCATTACTACATCACATGAGGAAAAGGAGGAAGTTGTGTGGCAATACTTCAGCAGACCTATTGGGGACAGCTCGACCGCGGGTGAGACCCCGAACTTGAGTACTTCTATCACAAACACTTTGATCTTCGATCACTGGATGAACCCATCTCGGAAGAGGAAGTGTCGGAGGTGATCAAGAGCCTGCCCCAAGACAAGGCTCCCGGACGGGATGGCTTCACGGGACGGTTCTACCGCACATGCTCGGGCTATCATCAAACAAGATGTCATGGAAGCCATTGGAGTAGTACACGGTGGGGATTACCGCAAGCTATTCGGGCTCAATTTGGCATTCATTGTTATCATCCGCCAAAAAGAGGACCCCCTCTATGTCCGTGATTGCCGCCCCATCGGTTTGGTACACAGCTTCGCCAAGCTTTTAACAAAAATATTGGCCAATCGATTATCCTTAAGACTCAATTAGATGGTGGCTACAAACCAAAGTGCTTTCATTCGTGGACAGTGGATACACGACCAACTTCATGTTGGTGCAACATATGGCCAAACGATTTCATTCTAGGGGACAGTCCAGTGCTCCTCTTCAAACTGGACATCACAAAAGCCTTCGACTCCGTCAATTGGGCGTTCTTGCTAGAAGTGCTCACACACATTGGTTTGGTCGACGCTGGAGGAACCTCTTGGCTAACCTTCTTTCAACCTCGTCGACTAGAGTTCTTTTAATGGCCAACCTGGGAAGTTTATCACCACATGAGGGATCTAAGGTAGGAAGACCCGTTATCTCCGATGCTCTTCATACTCGGTTATGGATGTCTCAACAGACCTTTTCTCAAAGGCTGAGCAGTTGGGTTTGTTATAGCCTCTTTTGATGATAAATTATGGCCCACGTCTTTCCTTTTACGTAGATGATGTCGTACTGTTCACCACCCCTAATGTTGCTGATCTTGTGTTGGTTCGAGGGATCCTCCGTAAGTTTGGGGCAGCATCGGGTTTGCACACCAATCTCTCCAAGTCTTCGATCTTGCCCATCCGATGGGACGAGGATCGAGCGCAGCAGCTGCGAGACAGCTTCGGTTGTGCATCGGCCGAGTTCTTGTGTAAGTACCTCAGCCTGCCTTTAACATTTAGAAGGTTACGAAGGCAGATTTATAGCCCTACATTGACAAGATCGCTGATATGTTGCCGGGCTGGAAGGCAGTCCTAATAACCACGTCCGACAGGCTCATCTTGGTCAAGGCGGTTCTTATGGCCAAACCGATTCATCTACTCATCGCTCTTGACCTGCCCAAGTGGTTCATCTTGATCGTGGATAAATGGCGGAGATCGTTCCTATGGCATGGACGGAAGGAGCTCCGGGGAGGGCACCGCCCGGTCGTCTCATGGCTGCGTGTCACACGCCTCTCGCACCTAGGTGGACTGGGCGTGCTTAACCTAGAGTTACTATCCCGGACGCTTCGGATGTGTTGGCTATGCCAAAGTAAAACACACCCGGAACAGCCTTGGGCCGTGCTTGCCATCACGGTCCCTAAGAAGGTTAGGGCTATGTTCGAGATTTCGGTGATCATGTCTATTGGCGATGGCTGCTCTACCCGTTTTTGGTCGGATAGATGGCTTTAGGGCATGGCCATTGCAATCTTGCTCCGGCCCTAATGCCGTTTGTGCGGCGGAAGGGATGGCACACCCGCTATGTCCACAACGCACTTCAAAACAATAACTGGATGCAAGATGTTGTCGGGTTCCTGTCCTTGCGTCATGGCAATTTCTTCTACTTATTTATGCAGTTGGCCTGGTTCAGTTGTAGGATGGTACACCGAACATTCACACTTGGACTCCTTGCCCCTCCGGAGTTTACTCCACCAAATCGGCGTACCAGCGTTATTTCGTTGGTGGGGTTAGTTTCGAGCTGCACAAGAGATTATGGAAATCTTGGACCCCTTTAAAAGTGAAGATCTTCATCCGGCTAGCGGCGTGGAGGCGTTGTTGGACGACAGACCGACTTGCCCAACGAAACCTTCCTCACCCGGATAGGTGCCCGTTCTGCGACCAAATGTCGGAGACCATTGATCACCTGCTTGTGGGCTGTGTGTTCATAAGGGAGATCTGGATCATATTTTACGCCAGGTTGGCATGGAGCAATTGGCGCCGTCGCCCAATGAGGATTCGTTCCGGTCTTGATGGAGGCTGGCGCACCGGAGGGCTAGCCATGACATGAGAAAGGGGCTCAATACACTGATCATGTTAGCCGCTTGGGAGGCATGGAAACATCGCAATCGATGTGTTTTCGATGCCACACCTCCGTGAGTGCAGCCCTCCTTGCAAGTATACAGGAAGAGGCGCACTTCTCGATGTTGGCGGGAGCTAGAAAACTGAGTGGGCTAATGCAGGGCCCCTAGTTGCTCAGGGAGTGCTAGTTTTCATGTAAATCAATGTCAAGTAGTATCAAGTGGATCTAATCTGTTGCCGGCCAGCTTTGGCCTTGTATTGGTTCGGTTTCTTCTTCTTAATAAAAGACATGCAGCTCTCCTGCGTGTTCGAGAAAAAATGGTCACTGTTCCGATGGATAAATATGTTGAAAATAAAATCTGATGATTCAAGAAACGCCAAGTATACCGTGTGGTACATGATCCACACTATAACTCCACACATTTTCTAATGGCAGAAACCTAACATAGCAACATGCATGCCATTTCCTCAACAGTGAAGGAACAAAATTATCGTGGTTCACAGGCCACTTCTTTTTTTTACAGACTACATCCATTGTGGATTGTGACACTGTAACATCTCTGTCCGGCTCTTGAAAAGTTAAAAAGTAAACAAATAAATTTGACTTTCCAAATCGGCATCCCCATCGCCATCAGATATAGTTGGCATCACGGTCGAATACATACTGATAGCATCTCCAACAGTCTCACTGAAACTAATTCCAAATTTCTCTTGGTTTAGCTAATATCTTAAATCGAAACCACCTAAAAAAGATGAAGGGAACCAGCAGCCTCTCCAAAAGTAATTCCAACTATTTTTTTTGGGTCTCTTCTGATCTATTCCTTCCTATCTTCCACGCTATTGCCGATCTGTTGGGGGAGAGGTGGATAAGTGCATGGCCCTTATCCAATCTACCGTTGTTCTATCTCGATACTAAATGAGGAGAATGACTTTTGTGAGCATAGTGGCATGTGCCCCTAGCTTTTTTATTAATTATGGTTAAATATAAATATTGAATCTCTGATTATACTGTTAGACATGTCATACTAGTTGTAGACATGTTGTCAAATCATAAATTCAAGTTCAGAAATATCAAATTCGACAAATTCATCAAATTTAATAGAATTTCATGAATTTGTCAGAATTTGATGTTTCTGTACTTCAATTTATGATTTGACAACATATCTACAACTAGTCCGACATGTTTAATAGTATAATCCGAGATTCAATATTTATATTTAACCATAATTAATAGAAAAGTTAGGGTGGGCACATGCCCCTATGCTCACCAAAGTATTTCTCCTAAATGAGAGCACGGCACGGAGAGATGTTCATCTTTCTTCTTGGTGGTACACGAAAGGGCATGGCGAGTTGGGATAGCGGTGCTGCGCAGAATAAGTAGACACATCACGGGATCCAGGCGCGGGAATGCAAAAATGACGCAGAAGGAGCGCTAAACCTGGCGAGCGAGAACAACGGAATGAAGTTGAAGGTATTTTGAAAAACTGGGATACCGAGTCTGTTGGACGGCTGTTTTGGAGATAATTAGTCAAATGTAGAGATAGAAAATGATTTATAGAGTCTGTTGGAGATGCTCCGACAACAAACTTGTCGATAGATTGAAAAAGAGGAAATAGAGACGAGACATAGGGCATGTTTGGTTTGACGCCAATGCCAGCCTGACCAAAAGTTGGTATGCACAAGTGATTTTGGTCATCATTTGGTTCAATACCAAATACCGATACATTGACTCGCCAAAGTGCCTACACCCACGCAATAGCTCACGTAGTTCATTTTTACGCACACACGTTGGCGAGACCAGGGCGGCTGATTTGCTCGCCAAATCATTGGCGCGCCCACGATTGGCAGGGTGAAGTTGGGCAAAATTCAAACGTGCTCATACTAACCAAGAATTGGTGGCAATCTCCATCAATGTATTACATTTTGTGATTATAGTAGTTTAAAGTAAAAATAAACTCAATAAATTGGTTGATAAATGAAACTATGTAACTATTTTTTTGGCTTTTTGCTGGTTTTATGCAAATTCTGTGACGATGTGGTGGCTATTGGTGTATAAATAAAATGCACTAGACTCCAATGCTTTAACTAGTTTTAAGAGCATTCCGCTATATATTTCGTTCGCCTTGTTGCTCAAAATGCTATTCTTGCCAATTTTTCAGTAATCGCTACTACGATTTGTTGTGACATTATTTGAAAAATTATCGTAGCCGATGGGCATGAAATTAATTAGGACACGACACTATAAATGCACTCTCTCCCTCCCCCTCCCCCCCCCCCCCACAATGCACCATGGGACATCGACTGTGATGCGAGGTAATCTGGTGCTGGCAAGCTACTACGGTGAAAACACAATATCTTTTATTTTGCGAAAAAGAAAATCTCATTAATATTGAAGCAAATTACATCATTTGATTACAAAAGCAATCCAAACTACTCCAACTTCATTAAAATGAACTTTTTCTTTTCAATTTTGAGATGCAAGGAACAATACTTGTAAGTGATTGTAGAGGTAGATGCTTCCGATGGAAATGACTTGTGCCATGCGGATCTTCCCTATATATATTGTTTAAGAAAAAACTCAATGAAAACGATTTTTGAAGAGATGCAATAAAATGTTCTCTTTTTGACTTAGGTGTGGCGAAATAATGCCACAGTTACTCACATTGATGAGTTTATTTAGTATTAAGGATATATTTAATAAAAAGAAAAGACGACTGCATGTTATCTTATAACTTGCTTTATTTACAGATGCTTATTTGTAGTATATAACCGAATGCTCTGCTTTCCGCTCTCTTTGATCAGAACGAAAAAAAACAATGATACGTAAAGGTCCATATATAGGAGGTACCAGTTCTCAGATAAAGAAAAAACCAAAAAGTTTACCTTGGATATTTATATATTTCATCGAGTTTCTAAAAGAACTAGTAGTCAGAAAGACCAGACAAGGCACGTCCCATCGCAATGATACATGGTCGTACAAGAGTGGATCCATCATCCATAGGCCAGGCTGACGCCACGCATCTCTTCTCTACCTATAAAGAAGGCACTTGCCCTCTCCCGCACCGAGCCTTGAGAGAGAGAAGAGAACGCCATGAAGAGGACCTCGGCGTTGGACGACACAGATGATGATGCAAGGAGGATGATGGGATCAAGTACGGAGATTGAAGTTCTCTGCTCTAAGCTTATGTCTCTCGTTCCACAAGACTATCAGCTCGCCAATTCACAGGTACACATACGAGCTTGCAGCGCCTAGAATCCTCACTTTATAGATCTTGATCTTTACTGATACAAGAGGCACATAGAGGCTTAATTACTAGTTTACTACTCCATTTCTTTAGAAATCATATGTTGTGTTGTTAAATGAAAAAAAATTTCATATACCTTTTACCACAAAAGTTCTCATGATACAAAGCGCAAAGAAAATTGGTGCAGTGCTATGGGGAGGCACTGGATCCTTATTTCAGTAATGATTTACATATTGCAATGGATCCTGATCCAGAAACACGATTATCAGCTATAGCAAACTTAGCCATGTTGATCTCATCCTGTTTTCTAATGATGTATGTTTAAACGGTTCTTGCTTCATTATGCTAACACACGGAAATCACGTATATAACACAACTACTTAACAACATATAGGTGGAGGTTGAGTACCCTTTTTAGAGACTGGATTTTTATCCATTATCTAAAACAAAATTTAACAACATGTAAGGAAAAAGATGAGGGAAAGCTACTTCTCCTTTTACTGGAATATAGTGTCCTGCTAACCTTGTACCGATGTATTACCATCAACCAGCTCTCAAATTAATATTTCTAGCTGTACTACTGAATCAACCTACTGCATTCTAAGCTTTTTTTTTAAGGGAGCTTCATTCTGGTCTTATATATTCAGCATCTGCAAAGTTGTTAAAGTAACTTCCTTCCGGTCCTTCACTTCTAGTGTTTCAGAGTGCATACTTATCGAGAAACATATGAGAAACAATAGTTCGAAGATGACTCATTGCGCCTCTTCTGTATCATTATTACTATCTTATTGAGTCCATTCATCCCTTGAAGCACAATATGCATGATCTATCTTCATACTCACACCTCCATCCGCACGCCAACCAACTGTCCTCCAGCGCTTAATCATTAAATGTCAACATACATATGCATGGGGCGCTACCTGAATTGCAAAATTGTACCTGAAAGCTGTGCCGACTCAACTTCATTTGTAGATTCGATGCAAGTTTAAGCAGAGAGGTGAAAAAGGGATATATAATATCTGACCGACCGACCAAATTGGGCTTGCATCGCTAGTTATATGCACAATCTGAAACCCGAATACTACTTGATTTGATGAATTTTGTGACGCTAATGCACATGAAAATATGGTAGAAACGGATGGTTGACATTTATAAGAAGATAATATGCTCTTGCTTCCATATATCAGCTCTCTAAATTGCACCTCTATAGTTCAATTGTACCTCCAAGACCATAATCTGAAACTATCCTACTCTGACTGCATGAAGCAAGATGTAGGATACGATATATGATGAGGCAATCAGCTCAATCCTCCCATATCCCATCCACTTTCACATCAAAAAGCGTGGTCTGCTCCTGAAGAAGCACACATAATAATTAAGAAAGGAACCGAAGCCACGAAATGGTTCCTTGAGTTGAACCATACCAAGCCGGACCTGACCTAAATCAAGGCATACACCACTAAGAAAATTACTCCCTCTGTTCTTAAATTATTGATGTTGTTGACTTTTTTCGTTATGTTTGACCATTCATCTTATAAAAAAATCTTAAGAATTATCTTATTATGATTTGTCTTATTATCAAAAGAAGTTGAAACAATATTTGAAAAAATATTTTAAATAAAACGAATGATCAAACGTAACGAAAAAATAAGGACGTCAACAATTTAAGAACGGAGGAAGTATCTATTATATGTGCTAGCTGCACACAAATGTACAGCAGATGGAGCCCAAGGAGGGCGTCGTGAGACACATGCATGCAGCGTACACATCAATACATACAGCGACATGCTTTAAATTGTGTATATATATGAGTGGAGAAGCGTGGCGCACGAGTGCGATGACATGGACAGCTACGTGGTCCGGCCCATGTGTGCGCCATCAGCTTGATTATTGCGCGCCTTGATTTTTAAATGTTTTCTCACCAGAAGAAAGCAAAGCTATCTACGCTGGGAACGGCATCGATTGCGACTGCTAGGATTTGAGTTCACTCTAGCTCATTCTGAATGATGTTTTCCTTTCTCAAATCTCAAACAGGGAGTAAGAGACGAGATTATAATTGTTACATATTCTCAGAGCATCTCTTCCTGTTGCATGCTACTTATAGCTTCGAATTGCAGTAATTAAGCCATATGTCTATCCTTTTCGCATTCTCTCAGCCTTACAGAAAAAAAAAGTTCAGGGGCGAAGCTAGGAGCGGGGATGGGTCAAACTTAAGAGTAACTTGGTTTCTCGGGGGTTTATACATTTTCCATTATATGTAAATTCTATGAACAAGCAGAAAACGTGATATATACATGTCTTTGTAATGTGTGTAAAGCACCTTTCACGTATGAATAATCTGGTCCCCCACTCATGCATTGGACAAAGCATTGATTCCTCCTTTCTCACAAAAAAGATAAAAATGAAGATGCTAGCAGTTACTAGGCATCCTTACTGTTAAGGTTCCATAAGGACTGTAGTTGGATTTAGTTTCCATAAAAAATGCCATAGCAACCAGTCACTATACACATCACTCTTACAATATAGGGCATCAACAAACATAGTCGTACCACATGTTCAGTTGTAAACCCACCCATCAACTAAAACTAAACACATTATATCTACTTTTGGAAACAAACTTACTGTTACATTTTAAGTGACAGTCATAGTCCCTATTTTTTGGGAGTTACATTTATCCAAGAGACTTTTGAGAGCTGGAATTCAGAAGTTATAGTTAGCATATTCAAAAACATCACTTAGTTTTTACCAGATTGCATATTTGAAAGTCAACAAATGCTTACATATTGGGATAGAGGGAGTATCTTTTTTATATTCCCAAACAAAAGCTTAAAAAGAACCGAGGTTTGGATGACACGAGTTCAGAATTTGATAACAATATAAAAGCCATCTTTGAATGACTAGGGCTCATCGGACCTTCCTGATCAACTGAAGCAAGCTGCAAGCTATATTAAAGATCTGAGAGAAAGAGTTGAGAAACTAAAGCAAAGGAGGGATGATTGTTATGCAAAGATCCTGCAAGTAACCAAGTGCAGCTGCAGCGACATCGTGGATGAAGCAGCACATTTCGATGTGAATTTTACATTGAATTCAGAAAAAAACCTCGAACTGTACAAGGTGATTCAAGCAATTGAGCAAGATCAATGTATCGAAATCATCAAAGCTAGTTTTTGTACGGTTGAGGATAGCAAGATTGCTTACACAATGAAGTGCAGGGTAAGTTTTACTTCAGAGAACATGCATGCATGATTCCCGGTTTAGTTGCCAATTTCCTACGCATGACATCAACTTGCCTCTTGATAATCTGCAGGCAAGAAGTTCTGAGGTTATGTTGGATGCACCCATGGTGGCAACAAGGCTTAGAATGTTGTTTACAGAATAAAAAAACCTGATGGCCGTGATTCCTAAGATAACCTCAATTGGTTCAGCACAGACGAAGCATCCACAAAAGAATTAATTTTATTAGTTTTTTTCTATTAGAGAATCAAATATTACATTAGTTTGTTAATTAACAAAGCCGTATGTTGGTTTATTATATACCGAAGATGGTTCTGCAACTACATTCGTTTGCAAATGGAAACAGTATACTGCCCTTGTCAACATTTCAAACTTAACACTAAGCAATCCTGTTTCATTTATGTACGTGTCCTTTAACACATGTAAGGAACGGCAATCTTCTGAGTCGCAGCTCTACAACCGTATCAGGTTTCATTGCCGTTCAAGGAAGAAGTACTAATTGAATTGGGAGCAAATACCTTATTTCCCCTGTTTTAGAATCGTATCCCTTATCTGCCCTCGTTCAATCCGAGTTCTCTCCTGGCTTGGGAACGGGATCCAGATTGGGTTGACTTCCACGGACGACTCCTTCGCCGCCGCCCCCTGCCGCCAAGTCCCCTGCAGTCCTTGCGGAACCTCAATCTGAGGCAGATCGACGCCCGCTTCCCGGTGCGGCGCGAGGCGTGGAGGTCCTGGTGGCTGAGCTCCCGAATGCTGTCCACCGGCGGTGTGGCCCTGGCGGCCTACTCCTTGACGCCGCGCACAGCTCGGTGCCGCTCGATGCGGTGCACTCGCCCTCGGCCCCCGCGCGCGTCTCGCTCCTCCCTGATGCAGCGTGCTTGCCCATGCTCGATCCGGCATCCAGGCCGGAGCCAACCAGACACGAGTTCTCCTCTGTTTGTCCTCGTCAAATGAAGTGGATTCCGAAAGGGTTAGTTAGATTTCTTGGATTTATTCCTTATGCTTGTATTAGTCTACTACGTGATGCAAATGTAGATGAAATTTTCATTTTGTTATGTAGGATGGATGCAGCCTCAACTTGCAGAGTTGTTGTCAAAATGCATGGACTTGCACTTGTAGGCGATGGCAGATTACTGGCTTACCTTGCTTTCATGCCATTGCTTTCATAACTTCACTGCCAAACAAAAGGATTGCTGATTTTGTACATCAATGCTACTACACTGAGAAGTTCAAGTTAGCATATGCTGGAGTTATTCCTCCCCTTACTGACCAGTCTAGGTGGCCCAAAGTTGATCTTGGTTTTAAGTTGCATCCACCGATACTTAGAAGAACAGCTGGGAGGCCAAAGGTACAAAGATATAAGGGCAGCCATGAGGGAGGTACAAAGAGAGCACCTCCAACATGTCAGATTTGTAAGGGTACCGGCCATCTATGGAAAACATGTAAAAAAGGGCAACTCGATGCTGGACCAGAAAAGAAAAGGTATTATTTGTTTTGAATCAATTCTCACTTCCATTTTTTCTGTTGAAACAAGCACCCTTTTATTTGTGACTGACATGTGCTTTTGATTGTACATAGGAGGAAGACAAAAAAAGCTCCAACTTTTGATGCTTCGAATGAGCTTCAGAGCGACTCCATTCAACTACAAGATGTCCTAAATCAACTAGAAGATGCTTCGAACCTGCTACAAGATGCCCCAAGTCACCTGGACGTAGTCCAGACCTCATTTTGATATGTCAATGCATGTGTACGGATGCTTAAACATGAAGGGTATTGATACTACGACATGTCTAATTATTTTGGATGCTTGAACATGTTGTGCACTTATTTATGGATGTCTCAAATTATTTTGGATACTTGAATGTGCTCTGCACTTATTTATGGATGTCTAAAATTATTTTGGATGCTTCAACATGTATGTGCACTGATAAAATAATTCTTACAATTTAACGCATTTTTCAAGTCATAATTAACAGTATGTAAATTCCAAAAATAAATATGAATCATCTACTTCGATTTATTGAGTTAGGAACAAATAAGGGATAACTCCTTCAGGGGCAAACTTGTCCATAGCACAAAAACTAACAACAGTAACTGAAAAAGGGCACAAAAGGGATCAAGTGTTCAATTTCGGGTATTGGAGGGAACTCAAATCGAACGAGGGCAGATAAGGGATACGGTTCTAAAACAGGGGGAAATAAGGTATTTGCTCCTGAATTGGTGACCGAGGGCCCCCGCGTCGCCTCCTTGCGGGCAACTCGGGCGGCGACTCACAAACCCTAGATCGCCGCCATCTCCTTCCATTCCCTTCCCAGCCGCGCCGCCGCCTAAGCGAGCCGCCACAAGCTTCGCGGCAAGCCGGGACGGCGGCAGCGGGGCCCTGGCACAAGCTGCATCAGTTGTGGCCGGTTTGCGCGGCCAGCGTGCGGCGAGGCGACAACGTCGGGGTCCGGTGCTCCGTCAACCGGATCCGGCAACAAGCACGGCGGATCCGGCCGTCAATCGGGCGCGGCGAGCGGGCGGCACGAAGAGGCTGCCTGTCACACCTGGTTTTAACGACCAAAACCGAATGCATCCGTATGCGTGCCCGGGAACAAGTTTTCACGCACACAGGACAAATAATGTGATAAAAGAACAATGTCTTTAATTAATCGAATACTTACATCGATATAGTCTCAAAGGACTAAATACAATATACGCTAGCGGAAGACTCCATAACACCACAGGCAATCGACCAGGGGTTTCGCACGCCTAGACCTTTCTCATCGGTGGTCTTCTCCATCTTCCGAGCAGTAGTAGTTGGTAGCAAAAAGGAAATAGCAAGAGTGAGTACATGTCGTACTCAGCAAGTTTGGGAATACATGACATGTAAGCTGAATGAAAGGAAGGCTAACACATGGTTTGCAATAAAAAGCACCTACACTGGTCAAGTTAATTAAGGCAACCTATTTACTAGGTGAAAATAATCAAACAGGCTACCCCACCTGTTAACCACCGCAAGCTACTCTACTTGCAGCAAAACCACACCTACGAGGTTACCCCGCCCGTAGCCAAACACACTACGAGGTTACCCTGCCCGTAGCCAACCACACTACGAGTTACCCCGCCTGTAGCAACCTATGAGTTACTCCACCCGTCCATACCCTCTAGTTCTCGTGAGGATCCAGGCCGTTCGTGACCGTGAACACGGCTGTTATAACAGTTTTACACTCTGCAGAGGTGGCACAACTTTACCCACAGGTCGGTGATTCCATCACCCGTCGGTGACTAAAACCTCCATTATACCAGCACACTTCCTTAGGTGTGAGGCCAAGAGATCACCGCAAGATCTTTCGAAGGACTTCCCAGCTTGCAAAACGCCCATGCTAAGGTTTCGCCGCCTTCAAAGTGACGCATCACCCGGGGGCCCCCTCTTGCACCGTGGCTTCAAGTACTCGCCTTTCCTCGCTCGAATCCGGAAGACACCTTCTTCCTTCATCCTTCCTCGACGCCCGTAAACCGGGAAGTTACCTTGGTACTAAACCTTACCTACCCATTATCAGCCCCGTGCTTTGTGCGGAAGTCCTGGGTTGCCGCTCCAAGAATCGGTCCTTATGATCCCAAACAGGTACCACCACACCCAACAGTGTGCGTCGGCACCATCATCGACAATCCTCCTGTCGGGATCACCTAAGTTCCATGTTGCTAAAAAGCATTACCAGTTCTTGATCATAAGGTTCAAGTGGATACTTAATCAAGATTAGCATTTAGTTCAAGTTGAACCCCATTAATAGCAATCTAAGCAATGACATACCAAGACTATAACACTACACCCAAAACCAAGGCGACAAGGTAAAAGTATGGAACAGGGTATGACACAATAGGATTCAAATTGAATGCAATGCATGAAAAGTAAATTCAGATAGTAAAGAAATAGGCGCAATGTGCATCAAGGACACTTGCCTGTTTCCCTTTGCTGCTGCTCATGTAAGTCTTGCTCTTGAGTTCTTCACAAAGTACGTTCTTCTATTTAACGTCACACCGACACAAAACATGCAAGAAACAAGCATACAAGCAAATTAAGAAACGAGTAAACCAAACAATACCTAATGACTATGAAAGAAGTACTAATAAATAGTACTCGTCACTACGATCGCGTGAGCGCAAGAATCGGCTTAATCAAAAAGATATGAGCATTTGAAGATCTACGGTTTAAACTGCAAAATAGCCTTTTCCCCGTAAAAGAAATTAATTATATTTATGCAACAGGAATAAATAAAAGATCATTTTGTAAATAAAGAGAGATGAAATAAATAATTTATTTCACAAAATAAACAGGAAGGAATATTATTTTCGATCCAAAAGCATGTTTTACATTATTCTTTGAAAACCATAAAGGTTAGGGTCCTAATTACAAAATAACCTATTACGAAAGATTAAATAAATATTTTAAGAAACAGAAGCAAATAAAGGATTAGTTAATTTCATAGAATTAAATAATTTATTTTACAAAATAAATAGAAAACAATTTATTCTATTGTGAAAACATCGATTTTATATTATTACAATAAAATAGGGAAGGATAGGGTTATTTTTGTTAAAAGGTAAGGCTCTTAACTAATCAACATTAACTCGAAGGGATTTTATGCAAAGTTAAAACAGTGGCGGACGGCCGGACCTCGCTCGATCTCGGTTTATGGTGTTCGGAAAACTCACCGCGTTTGCTATGCAAGAGAGGGGAGGATATGGCAGGCTCACCAAGGGTTCTGCACAGCGCCGAGACGTCTTGATGGTCACGTACGGTGAGGAACGGTGGTGTCGGCGTAGCATCCATCTCATCGGGAAGGTGGCTGCGGCGTTGGGTTCACGTCCCTATCTTCGGAAATTGGCTTTGTGGGCTCCTGTCATCCTTCTTAGCTGCTCGGTGATCTCCGGGGCAGCTCCAATCCAAGAATTCTCGAGCTCGACGATGCGGCTCCAATGGCTACGACAACGCGGCATCGTCCGAGACGAAGTCCTGTGTTGAAGTTCCAACGGGGAAGGCTCATGCAGGTGCGGCTCGGTGTCACGGAGGTCGGCGAGAGGCAGGGGCATCCAGGACGGCCTCGTCGCGGTGGCCGCATACATCGGAGCGGCGGCAACCATGGTGGCGGCGGCGCTCTACGATGCGGACGCGAGGCGGCGATTAGGGATGGGGTGAAAAGGCATCGTAGACGGGTGCGGCTCCGATTTATATGCGTGGGGCCCTAGCTGGCTACGCACGTCGAGGGCGACGCGTAGAGTTGGGTTCGAGTCAAACTTGAGGCGGCCGCTCGGTTGCGATGTTGGCGACGCTCGTGCAGGGTGCTAGGAGATTGGCCGCGAGCTGCATGCGGTGTTGGGCTCGAGGCTAGAGAAAAGAATATAGAGAAGGGAAAAAGTAAATAGAAGTAATGGACCGTGGAGAAAGAAAATCGGTCCAGCAGCTCCAGATGGTTTTTTTTCTTCCTTCTAATAAATACTATTGTCCTGGTTTCTAAACAAATCGAATTAAATAAGAAAGATTACAAGCCAATTCTTAGATATCAGTTTCAAGACAATAAAACACCTACTGCACAATACTCCAACATGAACGCATTCAAACAATATGAAACCTGATTTATATTTAGTTTAAATTAGATAAAAATAGTATATGAAATTAATTGGTTTCCCAATCAAGTTAATTGAAGGTAATTAAACTCTTTTTATTTGTTGAGTTAAAAACACTTTAGAAATAAAAATACTTTAAACAAAGTTAATTATTTTTAAAAGAGAGCCTTTCAATAAACCACATGCATTTATAAACTATTTTCATAAATCAAACTTTATTTAATTTCGAAAATAGCTCTTTTGCTCACATAAAATGACAAAGCTCTCATTTTGCTTACAAAGAGAAAATACCTTATATAAAATAATGCTTTGTTGCAGCGGCGGTGGACATATACTCTGCTCAGGTGGTGTTGGACTACAAGATTGGTGTTGGTCCAAGCAGGTTGCTTCGACGAGGCCTTGATCAAGCTTGACCCCTCAAAGTTTTTACAGTGAATGGGCACACTAAGTGAAGCCGGAGCTGCTTCAGCGCAGTTGTGCGATTGAGCTTGGCAACGATAACATTTAGTATGCTCCTTGTTTTTAGTGGATTTTGAGTCGGTGATCTTTGGCTGTTTGTCGCGGTGAAGTCGGAGCTACAACATCAAGTTGTGTGACGATGACATGGGACAAGCTCTGTCGATGGTTGGGAGTCGTGTTTGTGGTTCGGTTCTTGCTTGTTGATAGTTTTGTGCTTTTGTTAGTTGACCCGATAAGTTGTAGGCTCATGAGTGGTGTTTTGTAAACTTGAATTGTACGGTTTGGTCTCGTTTCCCTTAATATGAGGCACCTTCTTCTTATTTATACATGCCAGAACACATGTTGTGTTCCTGGAATTTTCGAAAAAAGGAAGAAGTACTAGCTAAATAAAACTACAGGAGGGTGCACCGTGTGCTGTGCTAGCTCGACGGCGATAGCGTATTTTTTGGAGGTTTACTGGGTGGAACTTAGTTTCGACAGGGTCGGTCGCCTGTGGATTGTATTTTGACTTGCATTGGTCGAGGGGTGGCAACCGTGAGGCACTGTAGTAGTCAAATGAGAGGTTCCGAACGGAACTGACCCTAAGCCTAATTAAAGGTTCACGAATCTGCCGAGCGGAGCTGAACCTAATGTAAGGGTAAGTTTGGTAAAGCTCCGGATCCTCCGAGAATAAAAACCATTTCAGATTAAGTCTAGAAACGTTTGACAACCTAAAACAAAACAAAAAACACTAAAAACGTTTGATCATTGATCCGAAATCGGTGAAATATTTCACAAAATGAACAAGAATCACTTGAAATACCTACTTTGATGATTCTCATTCTTAGTTCCAAACTTAAACATTTCACAGTGATTCACGGAATTTGAGATGAATGATTTGAGTAAACCCAAATACATGCCTAACTCTACGAGGACTTGAGCGCATTCTTTTGGGAATGTTTAAATTAGTGGACTAATATCTGAATGATACTAGGGCACACATGCTAGCTCAAAATAAGTGTTGCTCAAAATATGTGACTAATATTTCCAAATAACTTGCTAGCTCAAAATAAGTGTTGCTCTCCTATAACGCTATGAGAGGGGAGTCACATAAGATATTTGAAGTTCTTTATGGAATACATGATCTCAATTTATTTTATCAAGACATGATCATAGTGGGATATATACATACTGGCAAGATATAATTGATCCTTGTATCACTATTACTGAGATTGATATCATAGTGGTATAGCCATTGAATAGGATCATCTAGATTGTAGCGGTTACTTCCACTCGTTGTTCTGAAGCATAATTACTTGAGTATTGATTTCCAAAATGATGAGAAAAAGCGAAATAATGTGATGATATAGTATTGGTTTGATCGAACCAATGACCATACCTAGAGATGATTATGTAGTATTGATTATATAGATGCACACAGGTTACCTAGAGAGGATTATGTTACCTCTAAATTATTTTATTCTCATGAGCTTCAATAAAGCAAAGAGATGAATGTCTAGCAGACTAAATCTTGTGACAACATCGTAGATTTGTTTACTAAGTCTCTATCAGCCTCATCATTTGAAAATGTGTTCATGACATCATATGTGATGCCTTAGAGACTTGCAAGGATGGGGGAAGAATCTCTCTAAAGAATATAACCTAAATATCATCACATTATACTCTTTTTCCTATACGAGCTTTGCTAGATCAAAAGGAGTTTTCTCATATTAGGTTTTAACGGGGCAATGTATACACGAGTTATATGTCATATCACCAAACTTTTTTTCCACACATTTTTATATAGTGATTATAAGAGATCGACAAAGAATATGCTGTATCAAATTTCTCCTCTTTTACTGGGTTTTAGGAGTTTTACACAACATTATCATATCAGATACACAAAATTTTGCCAGAAAATTTTTGAAGGAGCTTTATATTGATGGAATTCATCGAACATCAAGATCAAGGGGAGTGTTGAGAATAAACTTGGTGATCAAGTTGATGCAAACTTAAGGACTAAGTTTTGTGTGTTCACACATGGTCTTACAAACCTCCCCATGGGGTCCTCCACGATATAAATATGTAACTCATACAACAATAAAGAATGATGCTCTGTTTGGAACGGAGGAATGAAAAATACAAGAATAGAAAAAAAAACATAATGGAGAAGAATGAATTGCACCCATAGTCCTTAAACTTGTCATTGAGTCCCATCTAGGTCCTTGTTCTCTCAAACTGCTAAATGGAAGTCTCTAAACTTGTCTTTGAGTCCCATCTACGTCCATGTAGTTCCAAACTTCTAAATGAAAGCCCATGAACTTGTCCATAAGTCTCATCTAAGTACTCGTACTCCCAAACTGCTAAATGGAAGTCGTTGCACTTGTCACATGTCTTGCATCACACGCCGCCTTTGTTATGTCACGCCCCACACTCTACTGCGCCGCATCGCCTGCTGAGTTGTGCTATGCCATGTGCTTGTCTGTGTCGGGTAATGCCACGCAAGCAGTTTTGCCCGCAACACAAGCAGCACGTTCGACGAGGGCAAATATAGCACCACATCGCTTGGGCAATGTGGCACCTCACTTCAATTCATGCAGCCGCCTTTGCCATTGATCTAGGTGGTGGGTAGAGGGTCGACTCAATGTGACAGAAGTTCAGTTCGACCTTGCAGCTTAGGACGGTTAGTGAAAGGGCGGTGAGATTGAGACATGAGCTCCTGGACGAGGTCAAGAGATGTCGAGCTCATGCAGCGCGAATCACAGAGAAGCCGAGTATGTTTAGATCTAGAAGGGGTGCAACTTTCTTGGACCGCCTCGCCCCTTGCGTTGCTCCACGCCCGCATCCCCCGTGCACCGTGCTCGGGCAAGGAACGAGGTATCGACCTAGAGAGGTCGGGTCCATGGTCATCACCACCTCGAGCTCGAGGACATGACAACTTCCTTCCCAACTACCTCCTATGCATGCCCGCAGAATTGAGTGGCGTAGTGGTGTGTATGTCAACAAGCCGACTACTAGGCGTGTAGGACGATCATGGGTGTTTTGGATCTGGATGGGATGCCGGTGACAAGTTGAAAGATGCTGATTTAGCAGTTTGGGAGTACCGAGACATAGATGGGACTATGCAGCAAATTCAAAGACTTTCATTTAGCAGTTTTGGAGTATGATGACCTGAAGATGCAACTAGGCCCCCTAGTGGGTTTTGGTGATAAATGACAAATAATTAAAATGTCTAATGTTTCATTGAGCTAATGTGCATGATATTGAAGTCAACTAACCCACGTTATAAGATTGATAGCCCCTCATACAAAAGTCAAAAGATGGACTCAAAAAGAAGCTTAAATTAGCTTTTATAGTTCTTTGAGTCTAGGATTGCCAAACTATAAAGAGGGGTGATTTAGTCTTTCATGCAGGGAATATGTGCTCAAGTTACCTAAATCAAAGCTTGGATAAAAACCAAACCACTCAAAAAGCCAAAAGACCAAAGTCCAAAGAGTCAAAATAAATCACACACGGACAAGACGGAGGTTCCACCTCCATCTCGGAACTTCCGAGATTTCCAGGAGGTTCTTGGCGGAACCTCCGCCCAAGATGGAAGTTCCGTCTTGGGATTTTTCACTTAGTGTTTTTCACAATCTGTCAAGAGAGAAGTTCCGTCCTTCTATGGAACTTCCGTGTTTTCCGAAGGTTTTCAACGGAGGTTCCGCCAAAAGCGGAAGTTCCGTTATTTGCCTGACCAAACCCTAGCAACGGCTCTTTTTGGACCTACTCCTATAAATAGACCTCCCCATCTCACCTTAGGGTTTGCTCGGTGCTTTTTAAACTCTCACATCTCCCTCAAGCTCTTGCTCTCATCTCTCTTTCACTATCTTTGAGATCTAAGTTCAATTTGAGAGCCCCATCTCAAATCCAAGCTTGAGAAGCATCATCTCAACCTTGAGCACATCTTCCCTTAGCAAGCAATCTCTACTTCACTTGTTACTCTTGGATATTTGTTCTCCTAGATTGGCTAGGTGTCACCCTAGAGCTCCCAAGATTGTGGTGAGCCTTGGGAAGTTTGTGAAGGTTGTGATTCGCCTCCGGAAGGAAAGGAATCAAGCAAGAAGAAGAAGAAAACCAAGTTTGACCTTGGTGGTCACTTGGGAGGATTAGGGTTGAGAGAGACCCGGCTCTTTGTGAGCTCCTCAACGGAGACGTAGGAACCTCTTTGTGAGGGGTCCGAACTTCGGTAAACAAATCCCGTGTCTCTCTTGTGTTCTCTTGCTCGTTGTGTCTTGTTCTTTTCTCTTGTTTGGTGCTTGTGCTATATTTGGCCCGATCTACTTGTGTGGGCATTGTCTATCGATTTCCTGCAGGCATAACACTCCTAGGAGGTGGAGGAAACTTTCTATTCAAAGGGATTTGTAAGATTTACTTCTAGCTTTCATTATCTTGTTCTTCCCCTCAAGTCCATAACGGAAGTTCGTCAAAGACGGAAGTTCCGTCATTTGAGAGAAGTTCCGTGTTGGATCGACTAACTAGGTTTAAAGTGTTGTGTTTTTCAGAAATTATTGTAGCTTGCCTATTTACCCCCCCCCTATAGGCAACTTTCAATTGGTATCGGAGCAGGTCTTCTCGAGAAGAGCTTAATCGGTTGAGAAGAAAAGATGTCGGGGAACGTGTTGAGGGGGACAATGATCCTACCAAGAATCCATTTGCTAAGGATGACACTAGTAGTGGGAAGTTGGACACAAGGTACAGCTTCAACTATAATGATGTGGCAAATGTGAATAGTAGTGGTAGTGGACGACTACCTTGGTTTGATGGAAAAGATTTTAGTTGGTACAAGCATAGGATGAAGATGTACCTATTATCAATTGGTCCACCCGTGTGGGAAGTGGTTGAAAAAGGGTATGTGATTGAGAATGAGAAGGAACACACCGTTATGGACAACATCAATATACATCGCAATGCCCAAGCCGTGTCGGCCATGCTCTCGTCCTTGAGTGCTAAAGAGTACTCTAAAGTGTCCCGACTCGAGAATGCCAAAGCCATTTGGGACAAGCTGATTGCGGTTCATGAGGGAGTTGATGTAGTGAAGAAGTCAAGAATGCAAGTGTTGAAGAATCAATTCAACTTCTTTGTGATGAAGAAGGGTGAGGACCCTCAACAAACACATGATATGGCTCATGGAAATTGTGAATGAGCGAAGGTCACTTGGAGATGACGTGAGCGAACAAGAAGTAAATCTCAAGCTTCTAATGTCACTAAGAGTGTGGAACTCCACCCTTTGTACTATCATTGAAGAAAAGGAAGGATTTGATAGATTCTCCACGGATGAAGTAATTGGGAGAATTCTTGCTCACAAAAGCCGTGAGGATGAAGGAAAGAGAGTGAGTGTGCTAATTGGAGATGAGAGCACAAGCAAGCAAGATGTGGCACTCAAGGCAAAGAAAAAGGAAGTTGTGGAAGTAGACCAAATTGAGATTGAAGAAGACAATGAAGAGCTTGCCTTGTTTGTAAAGAAGTTTGGCAAGTTCATGACAACAACGGGTTTACCAAGAAGAGCTTTGACAAAGCAAGGGCAAGAAGATCAACAAGAAAGTGCTACCATTGTCATGATCCGGGGCACCTCATCGCGGAGTGCCCTCAACTCAATGGAAAGGAAGAGAAGAAGGAGAAGTTCATCAAGAAGAAGAACATCAAGAAACCATTCAAGGTGTCGAGTCTTAAACTCGGCACTAGTACTACCCGGTCCCTCACGAGCGTGGAATTCGATGGTGTAACACACGGAACACACAGGAACACGCGATTTTAGACGAGGTTCGGGCCCCTCGAATCGAGAGTAATACCCTACGTCCCGTATGTTATGTATTGCCTTTAGCGATTTGCTAATTGCGAGATGTCGGAGAGTTTTTGGGGGTCCTTGCTCCGCCTTATATGTCCGGGGAGCTAGGGTTACAAGCGAGTCCTAATCGATTACATGAATTACATACATGGAACTCTATCTCTACTTTCTTTATTGATTCGGAGTCCTAATCAGGCTACAAATTGTTCAATATCTTGTTCCTCAAGTTATTGTATACCGGTCTTAGTATCCGTCTTGTTTCCATACCGGTATACGGAATGTTTCGTTATCCCAGCATCGGTCGAGGACCGATCTGTCGCCTATTGCCATCGTCTTTATCTTCCTTAATTTATCACCATGTCTCTGCGTATGCATTCCTTCATCATTTGTATACCCATAAGGCAAGTATACGACAAGCAGCTCCCGAGTAATTTTTGATTTAACCTTGACTAAGACTAACCAGTCTTCCGCCTCGTTGGTCTTTATTCATGGTAAAATTAAAAAGAACTCCAATCTGTTGCTAAACTCGTTTCTTTTTTCTTCACAAGCGCTTTTCAAGAAGCCCAAAAAATTATTATTTTTTCACCTTTCATATCACCTAATTAGGTAATCGTAGCTTATTTTTCTCGGCGCACCCAATTGGGTATAGCCCCCGACTCTTGGATCATTTGAACTCTTTTCAAATAATGCAAGAGTCCACTAGTTGGTTCTTCATTATTTCCTTTAATATACAATTTCTTCAGACCGCTCCTTTCAATTTCCATCTTTTTCTTTTCCACGATCTTCACATACCACTCTTGAATACGGTGCACCTAATTAGGTATAGCCCCCGACTCTTGGATCATTTGGGAATCACAAATAATGCAAGAGTCTTTATTTAGAGACTAGGCTATATTATTTCCCATCAAATCACATTCCTCTCAGCAATTTTTACCAAGAACATATTTACCGGACCGGTCATACCGGTCGAATTTCTTATCTTCTCGTATATTCTCACCAATTTTACATAGCAGACCGCTCGAATCAGCCTGGACTCATAATCCGCTTAGTGAAATTTCACTAAGAACCAAAATTCTGGTTGATCGGACCAGTTTATTCCTTATATTCTCACAACGACTCGAGTCTCCAAAGCCTATAATCAGCCGGATGATTAACACCCATAGCCTAAGGCATCCTTTATCACCGAGTGATGTAAAATCTAACTCTCTCATACTGCTGATTTATAAAATTCAGCATGACTTTAACTTTCATCTGAAAATTTCCATATTTCAGACCGCCTTTTACTTTCATAAAAGCACGACGGCTTACTCTTATGACCGTTAAGTCATGATTAACGCATATAACATATCATTAACTTTCTTATGGCCGTTAGGTCATAATTGCACAGTTACTGACAATCCCTCGGGCCTCTTAAAAGGCCCAATAACTTTTAGCCCCCGGACCATCCCGGTGTCTATAAAAGAAAACGAAAGGTCGACCTAGGTCAACCCTACTCCCAAAGTTCATACGCGCCCGCCATTTGCTTTCATTCCGTTGCGCTCTCCTTCCTCATTAACCAATTCCAAGCTTTCCTTTTCCATCTCTCAGGATGGGCAAGAAGAAATCCGCCGCCGTCCCCTCATCTTCTTCCTCTGTTCCTCGCGATCGGCTTCCGTTTGGGGTCCAAGACCTTGGTCCCGAGCAAGGTCACGGAATCCTCCTCGAACGAAGCAGTTAAAGATGGGTATCTTCCTCCTCAACCCATCTTAAACCGGAGTGTCCCTTCCCCCAGCCAAATTCCCTGGGGTATAGATGAATCTCAGCAACTAGTCTTCAAAGCCTTTTTCCTTCGTGGCCTCGATCTCCCATGTCTGTTCTTTCTTTAGAGGACTTCTTTTCTTCTATGGATGGGAGTTAGTGAACCTTAACCCTAACTCCATCCTTCAGATTGCCTTTTTTATTCATTTATGCGAAGCTTTCCTTGGAGTTCTCCCCCACTTCAAGCTGTTTCAATATCTGTTCCAAATTCGCCCGCTTCCATCTTCGGACCGCCAGGCTGCAGTTGGCGGTGTGGGAATCCAAGTGTCTGGAGCGCGGATGAATATTTCTCTTTATCCTTGAACAATAGCATAGCTCACTGGAAAAAGGCTGGTTCTTCCGTGACAATCCTCAACCATCTCTCCCTGCCTTCAATGCGAAGGTAGCCAAGAATTTCCCCACCGCTGAAACCAGGAAAAACTCAAAGAGGACGATGAAGTTCTTGCACTCCTCGCCTGCA
The DNA here is from genome assembly GCA_031894775.1 of Chloris gayana. Taxonomy (NCBI): domain Eukaryota; kingdom Viridiplantae; phylum Streptophyta; class Magnoliopsida; order Poales; family Poaceae; genus Chloris; species Chloris gayana. Next base: position 23,147 of record JAUNZO010000751.1, read on the forward strand.
TCGGATACTTGAAAAATGTCAAAGGCGTAACCGCCGAGACAATTCTCCGGAGCTTCATAGTGCGGGGCGTCCAACCACTCAAGAAGCAAGAACACCCTGCCTGGCTTTTCAATGAAGACACCGCTATGCCCTTGGATGGAACTTCCCTCCCCGACAAGGAGCGGTTAGAAGTTCGCATCAAACAGATGCTGCAGCCAAATCCAGACACTGTCCGGATGTACAAGAGTGGCATTGGCTTTCAGCTCATGCAATCCTCGTGATGCCGTAAGTACCCCTTCCTGTTTTTTCAAATCTTTATCACTTATTGCCATCATTTACTTATAAAGACTCAATCTCTATAATTGCAGAAAATGGACAATTACAGAAGTCATCCTCCTCTTCCTCCTAATGACACTTGGGAAGAAGACTACGCCAACAATGCCGCTCCACTAGCCGTTCAAGCCGGTCCGACTCAAAGATCCTCGGACCGGTCTTTCCCTTTACCTCCAAGCTTAGCCCCTAAAATCACAAATTCTGGGACCGTGGTTCAAGCTCCTAGTACAAGAAAACGTACTACTTCCTTAACCATCGGCAGACCTATTGCTCCTCCCGCTGTCCCTCCCGCTGCTCCTAGCGACACTCGCTCGGAGGCACAGAGACTCAAAGACCGTCGGCGAGAAGAAGAGGCCGTTGAAAGGGATCGCCGAGCGGCCCTGTCCATCCTCGAAGCTTCATTGGGGAAAACTCAAGGCACTTCCGCCTCGGTTGACCCTTTGTCGAAGGTCCCCAAAATGTCCCGGTATGGTCACCGGACCGGTCCTTCCGATACTCGGAGATTCAGCTCCAACTCCGCAAGCCAATCCATCGGAGAAAAGAGCTGCAGATAGCAGTGGTGGAGTTACCCAAGGCCCACCCAAGAAGGCCAAAACCTCCACCGGCTTCAAGAAAACTTCCACGTAAGTTTTCTCGGATTATCACCTCTTTTTTTCTAAATTATTCCATCCGTCAAAACTCCTTAGGTACCGAAGCTCCTCGCTCTAATCTAATTAATGTTGCCTTTTCTTACAGGATTCCTTCTAACTTCCAAGCTAGCATAGCTAGCTTTCTAAGAAACAAATCTTCCTCAAAAGCTCCTCCCAGCGGTGTTCCCGCTTCTTCCCCGGACGTGCCACGACCGGTTCCACTCCCGGCGCCTCCACTACCGCTCCTGCCACTTCAAACGTAGAAACTCAAAGTGCGGCTCCCACAAAGGAATTCCCTGCCGCCTCAAGCTTAGAAGCTGAAAAGCAAGCCTCCAATGTTGAAAGCTCCTCTTCCGACAACCCTCTTCCCCAAGCCACCTTATTTCAAATCCCTCCGGAGCTCTCACCGGGACCAGTCCGGATGGAAGAAATCCCTCGCCGGGCCAGGACAACTCGCAAATCTTCTAGAGAACCCAAACCGGCCAAAATGGTGGTCGGGGAAGTAGAGGTGGACAGTTCCAGCGGAGCTAGGACTTTTACCGCAACAGCTCAATGGGACGCCCTCCAAGAAGAAGAGGCCTTAAATAATTTCTCGGAATCCGGCCAAGTATATCTCTATCTTTTAATAATTTCTCCAAGCAACTTCCCTTTAATCATCAAATTTCTTATTCTCTTTTTCTTTTAGGTTCTTCCGAAAAGCTCGAGGCCAAGACTTCTATTATCACCCGCTTGCGGGAAGAACTCAACACCAATCAAGAACGATTGGGTGAGCTAGAAATTCAGACCGCCGATCCGAAGGCTAGGGAGGACGATCTTCGAAGAGAGAGGCCAACTTGCAAAACACCCATCGAATGATGGAGGAGCGCCGGCAAGAAATCATGAGGCTTCGTCAAGTTAATCGAGTAATATTCTCAATTTTTCCCTCCATATTCCATAAACATTGTTCAATTAGCTTCCTACCCGACCAATCCTACTTTTGATTTCAGCACTTGAGAACCTTGTCACCGCTCATAAAAAGGCTGAAGAAATTCTTGCGCTAAAGATAGCATTCTGGCCCAAACCCTTCGCTCCAACAAGATCCTAGAGTCCGAGAATGCCAGCTTGAAGGCTGAACTTGCTCGAAGCCTTGGAAGCGGCGAAATCAGCTCAAGCGGACAAAGAGATGGCCCCGAAGACCGCTCAAGAATCCACCCGACTTGCTCTCCGGGCAAAAGATCGTGAGATTCAATGCCTGCAGAAAATTGAAGCCAAGCCGATGGCGTCAAATACTAAAATCAAGGGCAGGTTCGGAGCCGCCGAGATCCGGCATAGGCGTAAGTACCAGCTCTTTCTTGTTCATCTTTATGTCATCTTTTGAAAATGTCGGTCTTTTCTCTTAAACACTTGCCCGTTTTTTTTCAGAACTTACTGCAGGTACCATTCGTACTTTGGAATATCTCAACGGTGGTCAAACTATTGAACTCAATGAGATAGACCTTGAGTCCGCCATCCGGGCAATCCCGAGAAGGATCGGAGAGCATTCAAGGTTGGTCGCTGCTTCAGGAGGGGGACATATCGCCGCCATAATCCAATCTTGGACTCCGGTCGAAGATTGCGACTTCAATTTCATCCGAGATGGCGCCACCCCGACACCACCGAAGACCGGTTCAATGAGCTGAGGAACTCACTCATTGGTACCGTTTCCGAATTGGTGGAAGATGTTCCAGTTGATCCGTCGGGAATCCCTCCGAATGTAGCACCAGCAGCTTTTGCCCTAGATCAAGATGCTCGGGATGCTGCAACCGCCGCCGGACAGACAATAGAAGATACCTTCGAAGATCTTGACAGAGATTTAATTGTAACTTCTTCCGATTCCGAAGAAACACTAGATGATAGGCTCGAAGGAAATCCCAAGACTCGGTGACACCGGTACTTCAAGCGGTCCTGCTTAGAAATCTTTGTAATAGGGCCATTTTGTAATCGAACATCTTGACTATTACATTGTTTGCTTATAAATATCAGTCACTTTTTCTTGTTATATGAATACTGATTTCACCATTATGCTTACTAACTTATTTACTCAAGATATGATGGTTATTTCAACTTGATAATTATGATCCAATTTTGGCTCTCAATCAGCACAAATCATAATTCATAATTATAGCTTACTTTATCAAAATCATATAGCATGAGCAAAAAAGTTAATTTGTAAGATTTCCCAAACTGTCCTTAATACAACAGTTTACCAATCAGTATTCATAAAAAAGAATGCTATACAATATCTTTTCCTGAATATACCAGTCTTAAACACAAGCTTAAAATTTCAGTAAACCGCTCTTATCACAGCAATCCATCAACTAAATGACTAGTCTTATTATTCAGAAATAGCAAAATATCACAGATTGCTCTTATCATAGCGAGAATAACAACATATCACGGATCGCTCTTATCATAGCAGAATAACAACATATCACAGACTACTCTTATCATAGTAGCCCCCTGGCTCAATAATTTAATCTATAATTAAAGTATGGAGACATAAAAAATAAAACATATCATCATTAGATAAAAGTACTTTATTATAATAAGAAAAAACTTTTACAATAAATGCTCTTTAAGTATAAAAACGACTGAAGTTGATCAATATTCCAAGAATTTGGAATTTCTTCCTCTTCCAAGGTCATAAGCCTATAAGCCCCTGGTCTGGATACCGATTTAACCAAAAAAGGTCCTTCCCGGACCGGCGACAACTTATGCCTGTTCTTGTTAGATCGAATCTTCCGCAAAACCAAATCTCCTATTTGGAATTCCCGCGTGCGAACATTACGATCATGATAGCAACGCAATCCTTGTTGATATTTGGCGGCTTGAATCGGAGCTTGATCTCTCAATTCTTCCGCAGCAATCAGTTCAACCTCGATGTTGATCATCATATTTTTCTTCATCATAATACTCGAACCCGAGTCGACACCATATTCACTTCAGTAGGTAACATGGCTTCAGATCCATATACCAAAGAAAAAGGAGATTGTCCCGTAGCTCGCTAACATTAGTGCGCAAACCCCGGAGCACCCAGGGCAATTCCTTAACCCATTTTCCCGCATAAGGCTTCAATCGATCAAAAATTCTCGGTTTAAGACCGGTCAAAATCATTCCATTAGCTCGTTCCACTTGTCCATTGCTCTGCGGATGTGCCACCGACGCATATTGCACCTTAATCCCTAAGCTCTCAAGCATAATCTTTGAAAAACTTTGAAGTGAATTGAGGCCCATTATCAGTAATAATACTGTATGGAACCCCAAAACGTACAAAAATGTTCTCGCAAAAACTTGATTGCGCGGGCCGTAGTTGTACTAGTAACTCGCTTCAAGCATCGATCCACTTGGAAAACTTGTCTACTGCCACAAAAATATGCGTGAATCCTCCCGGTGCCCGCTTAAAAGGTCCCACTATATCCAGCCCCCAAGTAGAGAAGGCCAAGTCATTGGAATTAATTGCAACTCCTGAGCCGGAGTATGAGGTTGTTTTGCAAAAAGCTGGCATCCTTGACAATTCTTAACCACTCTATGCGCATCATCCGTCGCCGTAGGCCAATAAAACCCCTGTCTGAATATCTTCCCAACCAATGTCTTCGAAGAGACATGGTTTCCACAAATCCCCTTGTGTATGTCTTCAAGCAATTGAATACCATCGGAAACCGACACACATTTCATCAAGATATTAGCTCCACGCTTATATAACTCTCCTTCGAGAATTAGATAACTGCGGGCTCGAACTTCCAATCTGGGCTGGAAACGTAAGTGCCGCGGGAGATTCAAATTTATCTTCAAGTTTCCGAACCTCTTGACGATAAGCGATCACATGATCATCATGAGCATCCCACACCTTGTTAACTTGGCTTATCACTAACTTCGAGCCCATGAAGCAAAGCTTCATACTCCGCTGTATTGTTTGAAGCTCGAAAGTGCATTTGCAACACATATCCGAGCGGTTCCTTTTGTGGAGTGAGCAGTACCACACCAGCCCCGGCGCTCGAAAGCTGCAGGGACCCATCAAAGAACATCTCCCAATACTCCAATGCTTGAATCTCCCGCGGCACTTACGTTTCCAGCCACTCTGTTATAAAATCAGCTAATGCTTGTCCCTTAATAGCCGTCCGCGAAGAGAACGTAATTTCATATTGGCCAAGTTCTATAGCCCACTTAGCAACTTGACCAATCGCTTCTCGATTGCGAACAATATCTCCAATGACAAACCCAGTCTTAACCTCAATAGGATGCGCTTAGAAATAATGTTTCAACTTCCGAGAAGTTATCACTACAAGCATATATTAACTTCTGTAATTGGAGATATCGTATCTTAGATTCAAGTAAGAACTTCACTTACAAAATAGACCGGATGTTGCACCAATTGCAGGTGTCCTTCTTCCTTTCGATCAACTGCCGAACCGTGCTCACCACATGGGTTGTTGCGGAGATATATAATTGGATAACCTCGTCGAGCTCCGGCGGGACCAACACCGGAGGGTTACCGAGATACTCTTTAAGTTGATCAAGCGCTGCTTGTGCTTCACTAGTCCACTCAAACTTATCTTGTTTTTTGAGTAACTTGAAGAACGGAAGTCCTCGTACTCCCGAGTCTTGAGATGAAATGGCTAAGAGCCGCCATACTCGCTCGTCAACTTCGAACATCCTTCAAGCAACTCGGGGTTGCATATTAACAATTGTCTGAATTTTTTCTGGATTAGCTTCAATACCTCTCCATGATACCAAATAACCCGAGTAATTTCCCGGAGCGAACTCCAAATACGCACTTTCCAGGGTTTAACTTCATGGAAAAGTTCCGCAAATTATCGAAGGTCTCTCGCCAGGTCGGAGAGGAGATCTTCGGTTTTCGAGACTTGACCACTATATTGTCAACATAAGCTTCTGCATTCCTTCCCAATTACGAATCCAAACAACGTTGTATGCCTCGCCGATACGTAGCTCCAGCATTTTTCAATCCAAATGGCATAGTTGTGTAGCAAGTATGCTCCAAAGGGGGTAATAAACGCGGTCTTTATCTGATCCTCAATCTTTAGCGGTATTTGATGATACCCCGAATAAGCATCAAGGAAACTAAGACGCTCGCAGCCAGCGAGTCGAATCAACAACTTGGTCGATTCGAGGCAGCGCGAAAGGGTCTTTGGGGCAAGCTTTGTTGAGATCAGTATAATCAACGCACATTCTTCATTCTTTAGTATTCTTTTTTGGTACAAGCACTCGGATTGGCAAGCCAATCTGGATGATACACATCCCTAATGAACTTAGCTGCTAACAACCTAGTTATCTCTTTCTTGATAGCTTCCTTGCGGTCTTGAGCAAACCTCCGGAGCTTCGTTTCACCGGCTTCGCATGAGGACGCAGCAATAGTGCGTGCTCAATCTTCTCCCTAGGAACACCCGGCATGTCGAAGGCTGCCAAGCGAAGATATCCCTATTTTCCTGGAGGAAAAGAATGAGCGCGCTTTCCTATTTATCCCCCAAGTCAGCCCCTATATGGGTAACCTTGGAGGGGTCGACTCATCAAGCTGGACGAGTCTTGGAAACCACCGCATCTGCCTTCAATTTCTCCTTTGCAATCTTTTTGATCGGGACTTCATCCTCTATCCTTGCCTGAACTTCCAAAGCTTCAGCTGCTTCCCTGATTTCTCGACGTTCAACTTCCGAATTGGCCCGAGATGCCAACTCGTGCTATGCACCTCACAAGCATAAGCGGTCTTGATATCACCCCGGAATGACAGGACCCCGTTTGGCCCAGGCATCTTCAACATCAAGTATTGATAATTTGGGATGGCCATAAACTTCGCCGAGCCGGTCTTCCGAGGATAGCATGATATGCTCGAGTCTATGTCAGCCACCCGAAAGATGATACTCTCCCTTCTATAGTTTTCCTTCGTCCCAAAAGTCACCGGCAGAGAGATCTGCCCCAAAGGGTAACTATTCCGCCCGGGTATTATACCATGGAACGGAGAAACACTGCGCTCTAAATCAGCCACAGTCGGTCCAAGCTCGGGCGAGTCTTAGCAAACAAGATATCCAAGCAGCTTCCCCTTCAATAAAAGTTCTCTTCGATCGCACCTTCCGAACAATGGGGGCAAGTATGAGTGGATATTTTCCAGCTTTTGATAATACCTCCGGATGATCTGCCCTACTAAATGTAATGGGGACCTCGGACCACCGAAGATATTCGGGAGTTGCGGGGGCAACATCATTAACCTCCCGGAACGCCAATTTCTGCTTCCGCTTCGACTCATATGCGTCCGGGCCTCCATAGATCATGTTCACCTCTCGGGCTGGTTCCCGAAAGCCTTCGTCATCCTCATTACCTTCACGATCTTTATCCTTGCCCTTGTCATCCTTCCGATTCCTATAGGCAGACCGGGGTGCGACCTTTGAGGCAAATTGAGCAAATGGCCTTAACAGGAAGCACTCCTTAGCTTTATGATTTCCATTATGAATCATACAAGGGCCATCCGAAGTGTTTCAAACGACAATCGTTCTCTTAGACTTCTCTTAGGAGGTGCCGACCGATCTCCTCCATGAGACCGGTCGACAGCTGCAACAAGGTGATCAGCCTTGCGCTTCTTATCGTTCCTAGATCCGGATCGGTTGCCTTGGTCATGCTTTGGTTCCTTCCCTTTGTTCCCGCACAAATTGACTACATTCGATTCTCCAGCGAGCGTAATCATCTGCTATCTTGAAGCACTCGACGCCGTCATGGTGAGGTTTCGATTTCGTCTCCCAATCTTGTGAACCAATGCTTCACTTCGGACGCCGACTTGAAATGCAGCAATCACTTGCCGATCAGGAACATTGGGGATTAAGGCCTTCTTTTTGCGAGAATCGCCCGATGAAATCGGTGAGGGTCTCGTCGGGCTTCCGCTTCAGCCTATTGAGGTCGAAGTAATTCCCTGGCTTCTCACAAGTCGCCCGGAAGTTTTCTACGAACTTTTTGGTGAGGTCTCCCCATGACGAGATAGATCTCTCGGGCAGGGATTGCAACCATAAGCGTCCAGCCTGCTCCATGCACATCGGTAGATAATTAGCTAACACGAACGTGTCTCCTCCTGCCGACCGAATAGCCGTGGTGTACATACGGAGCCATTCGGCCGGAGGTGCTTTGCCATCATACTTGTCGATGGCCCCGGGCTTAAATCCCCGGGGTATTTGCAGATGCGTAAATCTCGCGTGAAAGCAGGGATTACGGAGTATTCATTATCTTCCGGACCGGTCCGGATCGGTGACGGAGATCGACGACTAGGACGATGCCGATAATTACGATCCCTGTCATCGTCGGAATAGTCGTAATAACGGTCATCCTGGTATCTATCTCCCAAGCCGCCCTGTCCATCGTTATTCACCGGCTCCGCGTGCCGTGAAGGAGGCGGACGTGGAGGTGCCGCTTGACGATCATTGTTTGCTGGTTCTTCACGTTGCGATGGAGGCGGAGTTGCCGCTTGACGATCATTGTCCGTGCGCCGGGGTTCAACATCTCTGTCCCGGTTGTCTCGCCCTCTTCGGTCTCTAGTGTCGCGGCGATCATCCCTTACGGGTCGTTCATCTCGATGAGCATGCCTACTACCATGCCCTCGATGATCGTTGCGCGGATAATTTGCATTGGCGGGCGGCGCCGAAGCTGCCGGCCCGTGACGCGGAGAATTGTTCAAACGCGACCGGGGTGGGGCAAGATCCCGAGGACGATCATCGACATGACCGGTCCGTCGTCTCTCATCTTCCTCATGTCTTGTTCGCTCCTCCGCTCTTTCCGCATGACGATCAATCAGCACGTTCCGAGCATCACGGTTCCCATTGAGCGGTATACGCAAATCTTGGTTGGGAGCTCGTTCATGTGCATCCGCAATCGGGGTATGCCGGGGTCCAAGCTTTCCTCCGTAAGAAGCTCCGTCGGACCGGGCCCTTGTCGGTCGTTCCGAATGGGAACGCGAGCGACCAAAAGATTCCGCTCGATCATGGACGAGCTGGTTTGTTTGTAGAGCCGCCGCGTCAACCAAATTCAGCGCACGCCGCAATCCTGGCGTAGCATTGAGGACTTCTTCCGGTATTGTTTCAAGAATTTGCTCCACACCTACAATATTGTGGACCGGCGATGTGAAGACCCGAGCGCCATTCATCTCTACTTCCATGGAACTTAAATCCAAAGCTCGCCGGAGGATCGATGGCGTCTCCCGCCGCGACATCCCCGTGGGTTGTTGTATCCTCGGAGATTCGTCCGGGTCTCCGGACCGGTCCGGTAGCGGGCCCGTGGCTGGGGAGCGGTCGCGAGCGCGCTTCCTCCAGCCGGAGCAGCAGCACTTGCGCGCGGATCCGCGGCCGAAGGTGGCGGAGGTTGTTCATCTCTATTTGCTTCTTCCGCTTCACGACGATCGCGTTCGGCTTCAACTCTCGCCATCCTTGCTTCTTCTTCGGCAGCTTCCTCGAAGTGAGTTGTCGGATAACCGGTTCTGTCATGAATGCTTGGAAGAAGACCGGAGCGTCTTCCTCGGAATCAATATCCAGCTCGGGAAAACAGCTTATCGCCGCAGCCCGGGCACCGTTCCGAGGCATAAGCGTAGGGAGTCCGATGTTTCGCGCTAAAGCTGCGTCGGACCCGCTAAGTCCCGAGACAGAGGTGTCAACCGTGGCAGGTGATCGCGCTTTAGAAGCAGCGGCCCGGCAACGAGTCGGATTCATCAAAGACAATTTCCCGTCCGAGTCGGCTTCAAAGTCGAGGGACCCGAAGCGAATCTTGAAGCCGGGCTCGAAGTCGACGACAAACGAAGTGGCCATCGAACTCGCTAGGAACTCGCCGGGACCCCTACTCGGCGCGCCAAATGTCGAGTCTTAAACTCGGCACTAGTACTACCCGGTCCCTCACGAGCGTGGAATTCGATGGTGCAACACACGGAACACACAGGAACACGCGATTTTAGACAGGTTCGGGCCCCTCGAATCGAGAGTAATACCCTACGTCCTGTGTGTTATGTATTGCCTTTAGCGATTTGCTAATTGCGAGATGTCGAGAGAGTTTTTGGGGGTCCTTGCTCCGCCTTATATGTCCGGGGGAGCTAGGATTACAAGCGAGTCCTAATCGATTACATGAATTACATACATGGAACTCTATCTCTACTTTCTTTATTGATTCGAGTTCTAATCAGGCTACAAATTGTTCAATATCTTGTTCCTCAAGTTATTGTATACCGGTCTTAGTATCCGTCTTGTTTCCATACCGGTATACAAAATGTTTCGTTATCCCGGACCGGTCGAGGACCGATCTGTCGCCTATTGCCATCGTCTTTATCTTCCTTAATTTATCACCATGTCTCTGCGTATCCATTCCTTCATCATTTGTATACCCATAAGGCAAGTATACGACACAAGGGTCGAGCTCATATTGGCCAACAATATGTTTCCGATGATGATGATGATGATGAAGATGAAGAAGGAGGGATCGCCAATCTTGCATATGGCCTAACACCGGCCAAATCATCACTCTTCAACAACCTTACCGACGATGAGGATGACGCCCCCAAATGCTTCATGGCCAAAGAAAACAAGGTACAAACTAAACCTCTTGTCAATTCCTCTAACCATGATAATGAGGAGGAGCTAGTCCCCTCCTTGCAAGATATGGTGAAAATGTTAGGGATAATGCAAGAGAAGGTTGAAGAGAGCGAAGAGATGGTGGACAAGCAAGAAAACATGCTTATCAAGAAGCTTGATGAGATTAAAGAGTTGAAGACCTCGCTTGAGGAAGAAAGAAAGAAGAACGAGGAGTTGACTCTATGCCTTACAAAGGTAAACAAGTCAAATGCTAAGCTTGAAGACATCAACCTCTCGCTCCAAACAAAGTGTGAATCTCTTGAAGAGAATCACAAGTTGTTGGAAGGAGAGATTGAAGTCCTCAAGAGTAGCACATTGACTTACAAAATCAAGGTTGAGTCAATGCAATCCTCATCAAGCAAAGAATGTGCAAGATGTAAAGGTGTTGACATTGACAACATTGCCACCGATAAGGTGACAATAAAGGATCTCACTAACAAGGTCAAGAATCTTGAGAGAGCGGCTCAAATTGAGCTAGCTAAGAAATTGTTAGTGAAGAAAGAAAGTTCAATGGCAACAAGGGCATTGGGTTCAAGGAGCAACTCAAGAGTAAATACAACAACAAGAGCAACAATATGAATCAACAAAAGCAAGTTGCTCAAGTTAAGCACGTGAAGAAGGCCAAAACAACACAAGAGCTCAAAAAGAAGAGCTCGCCCGTATCCTTCTATGTATATGATCATGCAACATATGAGCTAACCCATGGTGCTCATGGGAGAGTAGTTGCAAGATTTATTGGGCCACACTATGCAAGATGAAATCCTTGTGTGTGGGTGCCCAAAAGTGTTGTTTCTAAAGTTAAGGGACCCAAGCAAGTTTGGGTGCCTAAATCTTGTGCTTAATTGTGTGTAGGGATACTCCTCGGGCGGTTCAATATGGGTGCTCGACACCGGGTGCTCAAATCATATGACCGGGGAGAAGAAGATGTTCTCCACACTTGACAAAGATGATCTACCAAGTGGGAGTATATCTTTTGGAAATGACCAACAAGGAAAGGTAATTGGTCGTGGTGGAATTCAAATCACCCATGACCTTTCAATTAGTAATGTGTTCCTTGTGAAAGGTTTAGGGTACAACTTAATGTCCATATCACAACTTTGTGGAATGGGCTTTAATTGTCTCTTTACCGATGAAGGCGTGACCGTCTTTAGAAAAGCGGATTCCTCAATTGTATTCAAAGGGTGCTTGGAGGATAAGATCTATCTTGTTGATTTCAACAACAAAGAGGGTCCAAATCTAAGTTCATGTTTGATAGCAAAAACCACCTTGGGTTGGTTATGGCATCGCCAGACTAGCTCATGTTGGGATGAGGAATCTACACAAACTTCTAAAGGGTGGCCACGTTGTTGGACTAAAGAATGTTGCTTTTGAGAAGGACAAAGTGTGTAGCGCATGTCAAGTCGGAAAACAAGTTGGAGCCAACCATCCTTCCAAGACGATGATGACGATGACAAGACCATTGGAGATGCTTCACATGGACCTCTTCGGACCGGTCACATACCTAAGCATTGGCGGTAACAAGTATGGCCTTGTCATTGTTGATGACTATTCCCGTTTCACTTGGGTATTCTTTTTGAAGGATAAAAGTGAAACACAAGGTGTTCTAAAGAGCTTCTTGAGAAGAGCACAAAATGAATATGATGTGAAGATTAAGAAGATTAGAAGTGACAACGGCACCGAGTTCAAGAACACACAAGTCGAGGAGTACTTAGATGAAGAAGGTATCAAGCATGAGTTCTCGGCACCATATACTCCACAACAAAATGGTGTAGCCGAGAGGAAGAACCGTACACACATTGAGATGGCAAGAACCATGCTTGATGAATACAAGACTCCCGACACCATTTGGGCCGAAGCCATCAACACCGCTTGCCATGCAACAAATCGATTGTATCTTCACAAGATATTGAAAAAGACACCTTATGAGCTTCTTACCGGTAAAATTCCTAACGTGTCGCATTTCCGTGTCTTTGGGAGCAAGTGCTTTATTCTTAACAAGAAGCCAAGGTCTTCTAAGTTTGCTCTAAAAACCAATGAAGGTTTCTTACTTGGGTACGGATCGAATGTGTATGCATACCGAGTTTTCAACAAAGTCACCGGCATTGTTGAGATCACGTGTGATGTAACATTTGATGAATCTAACGGCTCTCAAGTAGAGCAAGTTAATCCAAGTGATGTAGGTGATGAAGCTCCTTGTGAAGCAATAAGGAACATGGCAATTGGTGAAATAAGGCCACAAGACCCAACTCAAGTGCAAGGTGATCCATCTTCTCCAAGTCAAGATCAAGATCCCCCACAAGATCCACACAATGAACAAGATCAAGGTGGTGGCCAAGATCATGGTGACGATCATGATCAAGGCAACAACCAAGATCAAGAACAATATGGTGGAGGTGATGATCATCAAGACGAACCACAAGAAGAAGAAGAAGATGCACCTAGGACCCAACAACCCCGAGTGCGCCAGAGCATACAAAAAGATCATCCCGTTGATAACATTCTTGGTGACATTCAAAAAGGGGTAACCACTAGATCTCGAGTCGCTACCTTTTGCCATCATTACTCGTTTGTTTCCTCTTTGGAACCTCTTAAGGTGGAACAAGCATTGCAAGACTCGGATTGGGTGGTGGCTATGCAAGAAGAGTTGAACAACTTTGAGAGAAACAAAGTGTGGTCATTGGTGGAGAGACCCAAGCAAAATGTTGTGGGAACCAAGTGGGTGTTCCGCAACAAGCAAGACGAACATGGTGTGGTGGTAAGGAACAAAGCAAGACTTGTTGCAAAAGGCTACTCACAAGTTGAAGGTTTGGACTTTGGGAAAACATATGCACCGGTAGCAAGGCTTGAGTCGATTCGCATATTGCTCGCCTATGCTACACATCATGGTTTCAAGTTATATCAAATGGATGTGAAGAGTGCATTTCTCAACGGTCCAATCCAAGAAGAAGTATACGTGCAACAACCACCGGGTTTTGAAGATCCGAAGAAATCTCACCACGTGTACAAGCTTCACAAAGCTCTCTATGGGCTCAAGCAAGCACCAAGAGCTTGGTATGAACACCTCAAGGGATACCTCATCGACAAGGGCTTCATAATGGGCAAGGCCGATCCTACCCTCTTCACTAGAAAAGTTGGAAGTGATTTATTTGTATGCCAAATATATGTCGATGACATAATATTTGGTTCTACTAACCAATCTTTCTCGTGATGAGTTTGCCAAGATTATGACTAGGAAATTTGAGATGTCGATGATGGGGGAGTTGAAGTTCTTTCTAGGTTTTCAAGTCAAGCAACTAGAAGAAGGAACTTTTATAAGTCAAACTAAGTACACCCAAGACATCCTCAAGAAATTTGATATGAACAAGGCAAAGCCGAGCAAGACTCCAATGAAGACAAATGGTCATCTAGGATTGGATGTAAATGGGAAGGCGGTCGATCAAAAGGTACATCGCTCCATGATTGGCTCTTTGCTTTACCTTTGTGCATCTAGACCCGATATCATGCTTAGTGTGTGCATGTGTGTAAGATTTCAAGCCGCTCCAAAAGAGAGTCATTTAGTGGCCATTAAAAGAATCTTGAGATATTTGGTTCACACTCCAAACATAGGGTTGTGGTATCCTAAGGGCGTCAAATTCAAGTTAGTTGGCTACTCCGATGCCGACTACGCCGGATGTAAGGTAGATAGAAAAAGCACCTCCGGGACTTGCCAATTCTTAGGTAGGTCCCTTGTGTCATGGTCATCCAAGAAATAAAATTCCGTTACCCTTTCCACAGCCGAAGCGGAGTATGTTGCAGCCGGTAGTTGTTGTGCACAACTCTTATGGATGCGACAAACTCTTAAGGACTTTGGATACTCTTTGACCAAAGTTCCCCTCCTATGTGACAATGAGAGTGCCATCATGATTGCATACAACCCCGTTGATCACAATAGGACTAAGAATATAGATATCCGGCACCACTTCTTGAGAGATCATTCAATCAAAGGGGACATTGAGATTAGTTATGTGAGAACCGATAAACAACTAGCCGATATTTTCACCAAGCCCCTAGATGTGAAAAGATTTTGTGAGCTTAGAAGTGAACTTAATATACTTGATTCTTCTAATGTGGAATGAATTCTTGCGCATCTTTGTGAAATTGATTGAGGTGGTTTATTTTTCAAAATGATTTGTAAAACTATTGCGTGTTTTTGTATTGAAAATTTCTGGAGTTGATCATATGATCTTGTTGCCCATCTTATGAATATTGTTTTACTTGATTGATTGCTGGCTATTCACAAGAGAAAGCAACTCCAAGTTCCAAGCTAATTTTCTCGAGAATTCACGGAACCTCCGCCAAAAAGCTCCTGTTTTTCCCGGAACTTCCGCTTCGATCACGGAACTTCCGTCCACACTTAGCGAATTTTTCATCTACGGATCGGGCCATCACGGAACCTCCGCCGATTGCGGAACTTTTGCAAATTGCGGAACCTCCGTCTTTAAAGACGGAACCTCCGTGTTTGTCGGGTTTAAACCCTAGGGCCGGCTCCAGTACCTCCTCACTCCAATCATTTGACCCTTCCCTCTTCTCTCTCTTCCACCAAACCAACCCGAAGCTCCCAAGAGGCGATTTGAAGATTTGACCGTGGATTTGAGAAGCTAATCCGTGAAGAAGGTGCTCCACCCTCCGGAACCTCCGTGCCCCAAGTTCTTCCATGATTTCTCTACTTCGTTTCCTCTCACGGTATGAATCTTGGTGCCCTTTTCCCGATCCGCTAATGCACTCAAGTTTTTCCTATTTTCCTTGAGTAGAGTAGTTCCCTTGCAACTAGTCTACATTATCCTTGAGGGACATGAGTAGTTAGACGGTAGATCTAAAGTTATAGTGATTTTCGTGTGCTTGCACTAGCCCGAACGAAATTTCTGCCATTTGCGGAACCTCCATCTTTTGCGGAAGTTCCGCACTTTGCGGAACCTCCGTTACGGCACGATGCGATCACAAGTGAATCACTACATTTTTGAATCTTCTCTAGCATTCCTCGTGATCATTGTATCCTATCCCTGTCGGGTCACTAGCAAATGGGTCGAACCAAGTTTCCCGGGAGGAAGAGCTCGGCTAGCTCGGCAGCATATGTTGAAGAATCCGAGGGGGAGGAGTCGGATGTTCCTAGTGATGAGGGCAGCGGTGAGATTGTTCCTGAGCCCAAGAGGAGAAAGAGCACTACATCTCGACCACCACGAGGCTGCTCGGACTGTTCAAGTTGAGCGAGGTGGTGCTCTTCCCGATCGTCGAGCTAAGGGCAAAGGAGTGGTTGCGGGAGGGAGCTCACACCGCATTCCGAGTGAGGATTTGCGGCAGGTCACTGGTTTGAGAGTGCATCCCCCTATGTATCGTGGAAATCATGTGTGCTTTGATTATAAAAAGTGGCCGGGGTCATTGCTTGAGGACAGCACCACCCATCCGAGAGCGTGTGGGAGAACAAGCTTCGATGACGGAGTTCTATACTTGGTTTCAGCAAGACTATTATCGGTGCTTTTTTATTGAACTTGATGACAAGAAGCATCAAAGGCTCCATCCTCACCAGTGGATTGATTGGAGCTATATGGCTAGGAAGCAAGACCCACTCTTTGATCAAGTGATTGAGCAATGCAAGGCAAAGGGTGTGTATGACTTGATGGCATTCAAGTATGATTGGAACGAGGAGGTCATTTGTCGGTTCTGGGCCACTCTCTACTTGGATGGACGAGGTCGGGGCAAAGTGTTTTGGATGACTCAGGGGATCCGAGTACGAGTGTTAACTACAAGAAATTTGCCTCTTATTTCTGCTTGTCCAAAAATGATGTGAAGCGGCCCAACATTGCAAATGAGCCGGTTCTAGGAAATAGACTTTTGGAGTTTATGTATGAGGATCCGGACAATCCTATCATTGGAAAGACCGAAGGTTTGCGCCCCTACTATCTTCTTATGAACCGTCTCCTTCGTCACAACATTGCCCCTAAGGATGGCTTCTCCACCAAGATTGCCTAATATTCTAGGAATGTTCTTGTGAGAATGGCTCCGGACTCGACGGATTCCGTGTGATGGGTCATATCATGGAAGAGATCCACCGAGCTTCTTATGCTACCCGGAGAACCATGCCATATGCCCTTTCATCATGGCAATGATTGAGAAAGAGACTGGGCTAACCTTTGAGAAAGAATGCAAGCACCTCCCACTTCGTCCAAAGCAGATTCGCACCATTGAAGCTCCCTCTCCACCTCATCATGGATCTTTCTTTGGGGCAGCTGCTCCATCCTCCTCTAGTGCACCTCGGCGCAAAGGATCTCCCACCTTTTGGCTCAAGAAAGGCCTTAAAGCAATCTTCAATGTGTGCATGGCCAATGCCTTTGAGATCCACAATAACAAGAAGCGCGCGAAGAAGAATGCCCGGCGCATGAAGATGTTGATGAGGGAACAAGGTGCGGAGGTATCTCCTCCCGGTTCCGAGGAACAACAAGATGCACCTCCTCCGGTCTATCAATGGCCGCTTGATGCTTATGAGCAATATCAGCCATATGCGCATGAGCAAGAGCATGGGTATGAGTATGAGCATGAGCACGCGCATGAGCAAGAAGCAGGAGGAGGAGGAGACGAAGATGAGGCAAATGAAGAAGACAGGTGATCGGTTGGAGCCGAGTCCTCCATACGGTGGAGCCACCGTGATCCTCTCCGATGATGACGAGTGACCTATCTACCTTTTTGGTGGCTTGATGCCAAAGGGGAGAGAAAAGAGAGGCGCCTTTGTATCTTTATCTATCTAGTAGACTTGGAACTTATGGAACTCTATCTATGTATGGAACTATGTGTGTGTGCCTTTTTATTGTAATAGGGCTAGACTTGTTTAATTTCACTATGTTGCAAAACTATGTGCTTGAATGCTGATTTAGCAGTTTGGGAGTACCGAGACATAGATGGGACTATGCAACAAATTCAAAGACTTTCATTTAGCAGTTTTGGAGTATGACGACCTGAAGATGCAACTAGGCCCCCTAGTGGGTTTTGGTGATAAATGACAAATAATTAAAATGTCTAATGTTTCATTGAGCTAATGTGCATGATATTGAAGTCAACTAACCCACGTTATAAGATTGATAGCCCCTCATACAAAAGTCAAAAGATGGACTCAAAAAGAAGCTTAAATTAGCTTTTATAGTTCTTTGAGTCTAGGATTGCCAAACTATAAAGAGGGGTGATTTAGTCTTTCATGCGAGGAATATGTGCTCAAGTTACCTAAATCAAAGCTTGGATAAAAACCAAACCACTCGAAAAGCCAAAAGACCAAAGTCCAAAGAGTCAAAATAAACCACACACGGACAAGACGGAGGTTCCACCTCCATCTCGGAACTTCCGAGATTTCCAGGAGGTTCTTGGCGGAACCTCCGCCCAAGATGGAAGTTTCGTCTTGGGATTTTTCACTTAGTGTTTTTTACAATCTGTCAAGAGAGAAGTTCCGTCCTTCTATGGAACTTCCGTGTTTTCCAGAAGGTTTTCAACGGAGGTTCCGCCAAAAGCGGAAGTTCCGTTATTTGCTCGACCAAACCCTAGCAACGGCTCTTTTTGGACCTACTCCTATAAATAGACCTCCCCATCTCACCTTAGGGTTTGTCTGGTGCTTTTTAAACTCTCACATCTCCCTCAAGCTCTTGCTCTCATCTCTCTTTCACTCTCTTTGAGTTCCAAGTTCAATTTGAGAGCCCCATCTCAAATCCAAGCTTGAGAAGCATCATCCCAACCTTGAGCACATCTTCCCTTAGCAAGCAATCTCTACTTCACTTGTTACTCTTGGATATTTGTTCTCCTAGATTGGCTAGGTGTCACCCTAGAGCTCCCAAGATTGTGGTGAGCCTTGGGAAGTTTGTGAAGGTTGTGATTTGCCTCCGGAAGGAAAGGAATCAAGCAAGAAGAAGAAGAAAACCAAGTTTGACCTTGGTGGTCACTTGGGAGGATTAGGGTTGAGAGAGACCCGGCTCTTTGTGAGCTCCTCAACGGAGACGTAGGAACCTCTTTGTGAGGGGTCCGAACTTCGGTAAACAAATCCCGTGTCTCTCTTGTGTTCTCTTGCTCGTTGTGTCTTGTTCTTTTCTCTTGTTTGGTGCTTGTGCTATATTTGGCCCGATCTACTTGTGTGGGCATTGTCTATCGATTTCCTGCAGGTATAACACTCCTAGGAGGTGGAGGAAACTTTCTATTCAAAGGGATTTGTAAGATTTACTTCTAACTTTCATTATCTTGTTCTTCCCCTCAAGTCCATAACGGAAGTTCTGTCAAAGACGGAAGTTCCGTCATTTGAGAGAAGTAAATCTCCGTCTTTGACGAACTTCCGTGTTGGACTCGACTAACTAGGTTTAAAGTGTTGTGTTTTTCAGAAATTATTGTAGCTTGCCTATTCACACCCCCCCCCTATAGGCAACTTTCACGTCCTAGTTGAGACTTAAGGACAAGTGCAAGGACTGCAGGGTAAAATTCACTCGGGAAGAGAAAACACATGAATTTAAGAAACTAGTATTAATCAAAGTACTAGCCTCTTGCCACCATGAATTGTGTGCTTTATAAACAACTTAGTTCTTGTATGACATTTGCTAAGTCCAATCTGTTTAGTGGATTAGCTCATAAATAATTATTGCATGCAGACCATTAAACTGTTTTGCATTTTTTTATTGAGTAAAATGCATGAATAAGCATCATACTTGTTCGGTCATTTCAATTTGGTCATTGTACTGATGAAAATATGAATTAAGGTCATTAAACTAGCTCATACATATCAATACGGTCATTTTTTTTTGAAACCATCAATACGGTCATTGTGACACTCTGTGTCATATTTTTGCAAGCTAGCAATTTTAAAACTAATCTCAGGACCGGATTGACCTACCCAAGAAATTTCATTGACATGCAAAGTGTTTTGGGCAGCGAATAAATTCAAATACACTTTGGTTTGAACTACAACTCAAATTCCTACAATAGAAATATGGTCAACCAAAAATATATGTTGTAGGGATTGTCAAAAGAAAAATCTAGGACAAAACCCCATTGGACTTCATCGAGGTTTGATACCTCAAATAAATCAGAGAATCTTAACTTTTAAGCCTTTTCTCTGAATTTCCAGAAATTATCTAGAAGGAATTTTTGAGTAAGCTCAACGTGCATGTCACTTTCTAGAGTTATACAATCCAGCAAAATTTTCCTTTTTAATTTTTGAGCTTGGGAAGGCCTTGTATTTGAATTTCCAAATTTGAATCGGGCCACGTTTGGAAATTCGGGGAAAAAGAAAAGATGCTTGAGGGGATATACCGTGGGGCCCACCTGTCAGCCACCCGCGGCGGCCCGTGGGCGCGCGCCGCGTGCCAGCGCGTCCGTACGCCGGCGCCACGTGGCGCCTGCCCTCCGGCCCGTCCCCACCTGGTCGGGAGCTCGGGGAGGAGCCCAAGAACCGGTCGGAGCTTCCCCCTCTTCATTTCTCTCTTTCTCCTCCTTGTTCTCCACCTCCCGCCATTGCCGCCCCCTAGAAGCTCACCGTCCCGCCGCCGTGGACCACCCCCCTCCCCCCCCCACGCGTGCGCATCCGCCTGGAGCTTCGCCTCGACCCCCTCCCGCTCCACGAGTCGTCGCACGGACTCCCGTGGCCATAGGCGGAGAATCGAGCGCCTTCCCCCACGCCGGCCGCCACGACCTTCCCGCAAAATTCACCCGCGTCGGTGAGCCTTTCTTCCCCATTCTTGTGCCGGTGCGTGCGCACGTTAATAGGGCACCCTCTAAAACCCTAACCTCATTTTGTCCCAAGAGGTCCCGGATTTTGGAATTCTCCCGCCGAGGAACTCCGGCCGCCGCCACCTCCACGCCGACGACCCCTTTCCGGCGGTGCTCATCCAAGGAGAAGGCCATGACGGGAGCTCATGCTCCGGTGAAGCTCCACGGCCAAGCCGTTCCTCCCTCCGTCCTCTCCCCGCGACGTGCGTCCCCGCTGGACCCCTCCGCACTGCCACCGCCCGTCGCGCCGCGTCTCCGGTGAGACCCTCGCGTGCCCGACCCCACCACCAGGTTCCACGCACCGCGCCACGTCCGGGGGACCCCTCGCCTTGGACCGCGAGCCCCGACGCTGCTCCGGCCACCGCGCCGCCGCCTCCCGGCCATGCGCTGCCACATCAACATGCGCCGCCACAGCCACACGCGGATCCGGAACCCTGTGGTCCTCGGTGTGGCACAAAGCGCGGTTTATTTAAATTAAATCCCGAATGGCAATTTTGTAAATAGTGCCGAAATCCATTCAAACTTAGAAAATTCATATCTAGAGTTCTAGACCTCGAAAAATTGCAAACTAAATTTTGTTGGACTCCTTGAGACATGTACTATTTTATAGTGCATTTAGTTTGGCATAATAAGAAGCAATTTATTTAGCTTAATTTCTTTTTAGGAAATTCAAGAATAGGACTTAATTAATTATTTCATTATCCCAAATTATGAAGCTTAATTTAATTATTATCCATAACATGTGCCTAAGGACCAGGAGCAATTTAATTGCTATTTTACCTAGTTTTGCTACAGTTATTGAATTATTTTCTTGCACATGCGATAATGATTTAAATGCTTCATGGGAGTTGATGAAGGAGATTAAATTAAATAATCACCTTAAATCATTTTCACCTCACTGGACACCAAGTTAATTTATACTCATGAATTACATGTAATTGATGAAATCCGCACGTATTCCGTAAAATATTCAATATCATGTTTTCATCAAAAATGTACACATCACCTTTGCATCATGTAGCTACGGTGGTGAACGTGGTAACCGGCGAGGAGGAGCAAGAAGCTGTTGCTATTGTTGACCCAGCTGTTCAGGGTCAAGCTCAAGGCAAGCCCCGGTACACAACCTTTTAATTTAGTATTTTAATTTCATCACTATGTTTGTACGTCCGTAATGTGCATTAGGTCTACGGGAGTTGTGATGAAACTCTAGCATGCAGTAGGACCCTATCTATCCTGGTTCGATCACCCTACGCTAGATGCTTGCTTAAATAGGGCGATGATCCGTCGAGTGGTACGGAGACCACTCGTAGATAGGACAATCACCTTTTTGGACACGATGCTAAGTATCAAGTTGAGAATGGAAAAATTGGAGGCCGGACGGGCAACTTATGTGGAAAGTGAAGGACTGAAAGAGTCTTCAAGGTTGTAGCCCCGTCCGTGCACACAAGGACCGCGTCGTGTCCGGCCCATGTGGATAAGTTTGAACGTAATGTTTGCATGCTGGAGTTAATGGGCTCGATAAACCGACGTACCGATGGTTGTTGTATGTTAGAGAGATACCCTACTCTCTTGGTTACTTGGCAGGAATTTGGGAGGAGAGAAGGGAGCACTCTACTCACGGATGACGTCCGGGACGACATCGCGTGGGGACCCTTCTCGGGGAGCTAGGCTCGACTAACACTACAGTACCGGTTGGGAAAGGTTGTCTCATGCGGCTTCCGGAAGCGCGTATGTGACGTGCGATCGAGTCTCTCCTGCAGGATGTAAATCGATTCGAATCGCTGTCCCTCACGATGAACGAGTACCACTTGTCCTGTCGACCGGAACGTAGTAAGAAGAGAAACATTGATGATGATGCTTATGAATAATTTGTTGTATTGCTTAATTACTTGTTTGGAAACATGTAATGCAGTAGCTTAGTGCAAATTAAATTTATTCTTCTTTCAACTTAATTAAACTGCTAAAAGGTGAAAGTAAGGATTTACTTGTAGGCCGACTTAGTGCTTAATTGTATCCTACCCCCTGGCCTTTGCATGTCTAGGAGTCGGCTGTAGATGGCCACCTTGACGGGTCGGTCTTGCTGAGCTCTAGTTGCTCGGGGCTTTGCTCTATGTGGTTTTCGGAGGACCCCACCGGATAGGTCTTCGACGTCGGAGATGACGTCCGGCGGGATCGGACTCCGGGTGACGGCCACTACACACGGGAGTGGTGCGGTCCGGAGGAGTAATGTTGATGACGTGCCGGTAAGATGTTCTAGGGCAGGAACATCCTGTCTCTACCGGATGCCCGTGATGTATCGCCGAGAGAGTGATTGTATCTTTATGCTTCCGCTTGTTTAGTTAAATTCCAAACTTATTAGCTTCCGATGCTCATGAGACCCCGATGTACTATTGTACTTGGGATGAATGGAAGAGACTTGTACTTATATTCATTGTAACATGCTTATGTTTGTATGTTGTAATATCGGGTATCACAGCGCGTGATGCCACCCATGATGATCCCGGAGACGGAAACGCCTCTTCGTGAGGCGGGTCCGTCACGATCATTACCTTCATATCCCTATGTAAATTGATGACGTGACATGCGTCTATTTGTTACCCACCATCGTGGATGTCCACTTTATAAGTGCAACTCAATCAGAGCACATATACTATGGTTTAGTTTTATTTTACGTTTGGGGCAATTGCATCGGAGGACCTATTTTTGAGTCCAATGTCAAAAACGGACCTCTTTTCTCATGTTTGCAAGATTGGACTTCTTTTTCAAACTCGAACCAGCCGTTAGCCCCTCTTTTCCACTTCCGTTTGCATGGGTTATTTATTGGAATAAAAACAATAGAAAAGAAATAGAGAGTGACTAAAATACCCTCACCTTTCCAAATGAACTCATCTCAGAAATCACCCATGTCACCCGATGCCGGACACTGGACCCTAACCCTAGCCACCTACGGATGCGAGCGCGGGCGGCCGGGGCTTGGAGCAGGGACGGTGCGTGGCGACTAGGCAGGAGCGAGGGCGCGCGGGCGGCTACGAGCGCGAGGCGGGCGTCGCGCGGCCGTGCACGGGCGGGAGCGGGCATCGCGCGGCCGTGCGCGGCGGGCCGGGCGGAGCGACGACGTCGCGTGGCTCCGTGCGCGGCGGGAGGCAACGTGTTGAGACAAGACGGCTTGAGGCAGGGTCACACAATGGATCGGAACCCTTCAATTGTTCGGTATAAATCGATCCGAAATCCTTTCTTCTTCATCGCTTGTTGCGTTGGGTATGATTATAGTTTTGAAACCTAGTTGATTTAGAGTTTTTAACAACAATGCCATAGAATTTGTTCATGATTTGTTTGTATGTCAATGTGCGAGAGAACTTGAGTGTTGTTGTTAAAATGGGTTCCTTTTTCAGCCTTCCGGATGGAGGGCCTAAGGCATACTCAAGAAGAAAAACACTATCACCTATTGTTGTTGATGCAACTAATTATGGGTTGATGCAATTAATCAACTATATAGGAGAGCACTTTATGTGGGGTTCTAAACAATATATCTCTCTGTTTCGTGCATTTGCATCCGATGAAAGTGATGATACTTGTGTTTCAATTAAAAGTGATGAACAATTGCTTGAATGGCTTCATCCGAATGTAGGGAGTGGAGTTGCAAATATTGATGCTCAAATTAATAACTTTGAGGGTCCACTTCAATTTTCATCCACCAAACGTAGATTGCATCCTACTGTTAGAGAGAAGGTGAGAAAGAAGGTAATAGAGAGTGCTACACCCACAAAAGAGGGAGATGAGAGTGCTACACCCACCATAAATGAGAGTGCTACACCCACAAAAAAAAAAAGCAAAAAAGCTAAACGAAAAACATGTGATGAGGAGGCGGTTGGGGTTGATGAGGAGGGCATGTACTCGACACCGATTCTCTTGTTGCATTGAGTGACAGTAGCTATGATACCGACTTGGCAGCTTCATCCGACTCGATTCCGAATATGATCCCGATGATGAAATATTGGTCGATGATGATGAGGAAATCCTTCCATTCTCATATGATGTTGATGATCCATGCATTAATGTTGGTAGAGTGTTTTCAGATGTGAAGCAATGCAAGGAGGCAGTTATACAACATGCTATACTCAATGATCATGCCATTAGATCCATAAAAACCGATAAAAATAGTGTCGGTGTTCGAACCACCGGCTAGTAGAATTTGTCCCGGGCCGCGCGTTTTGGCCGGATGGTACACAAGGGAAGACACGAGGGGTTTAGACTGGTTCGGGAAAGCTCCCTACGTCCGGTTGGGGTGTTGTCGCGGCGCTCGTGTTCCTTGCGTCAAACAACAACGACTTACGGAGGAGGTAGGAGAGGAGCGTGCTCCAAGTCCCGTGTTCTGCGGTGCGTGAGTGAGTGCGATCGTTCGTGCGCGTACGTGTGTGTGGAGGAGAATGTATGTATCTCGTGGATTTGTGTCCTGTGTCTAGAGAATGAGAGACTCCTCCCCTTTATAGCCTCGGGGGTAGAGCTCGAGTTACGGGAGAGAGGGAGAGGGAGAGTAGCCGTAGACTAAGTCGAATGCTTGTGTCGTCCCGTCAATCATCCTCCTTGAGCGTACTTGAGTAGGTTGACCGGGCCATCGTTTCGCTATTGTAGCTCGCTGCGTGGGGGTTGGAGTGTTCCGCGTCCGGCAGAGCCATGGGCGGTATCATGGCGAAGTGGTTGGAGGGGACATGCCATTCCCGTCCTTGCACTGTCGGGCGTATTGATGGCGAGCCCGAGGTCGAGGTCGCGGGGTGACTCGTTGAGCCTCGAGCTTGCCGGCGAAGGTCGTGCGAGACGGAGGGTGGCTCGAGCCCGACCTCGAGCTACACCCGTCGACGAGTATGACGGGGGTGGTCGTACCGTCGTACGTCGGATGATGATGGCCACGCCCGGAGTCTTCGGTCCACGCCAACTCGCCGGGCTACGGGGACGGCACGTCCCATGGGCGTGGTCCGACGGGAGTAGGTGGCGGTGGCGGGGGGATGGAGTATGAGCGCGCATCAATGATTGCCGAGTAACACCCACGTGGGCGTCGGGGCGGGTGGAGTTAATGCGGTTGGTGGTCGAGTTCGAGGTCGAGCTCGAAGGTCGAGCGGGGCAAAGTCGTGCGGAACGGAGCCTCCTTGAGTAAGGCGGGCCGGGTCGTGCGAGGCGGAGCCTACTCGAGCTTGGCGAGGCAAGGTTGAGTTCGTCACCCCTTGACTTGTTTTCCGGCGGCGGCGTACGAGAGTGAGCCCCGCCTTGTTCGCCGACGTGGTTTCACTAATCCTCCGTTAAGTAGGTTTGGATGGCGCCACGTGGCGGCGCTAATCTTTCTCCCCAACAGACAGGTTTAGAGCAGTGTGTTTGAGAGCAAATCAGGGTTGTCGATGGCGGCTTTTTGCTTCTACAAGCAAGAAAAAAATTCTGGGTGCAAGGTATAGTGCATTTGAGTTGTGATTGTGTAATTTTATTGCTGCCATGTATTGTTAACTGTGATTGTGTAATTGTTACGGTGAAGATGAATGGGCCAATGCATTCTTGTGGTTCAGTCAACAATTGTGGTGACACCATGGCCACAAGTGCATGGGTTGCTGCTAGGGCTGTGGATGTTTTAAAGGAAAAACCTTATATGGGACCAAAAGAGCTACAACAAGAGCTGAAAAAGAAGTACCATTTTGAGGTTCCATATGGACGGGTTTTTAGAGGCAAAGAGAAGGCTCTTGACATCATATATGGAAAGTGGGATGATAGTTATGACATTGTGCCTACATATCAAGCTGAACTTCTCAAATCAATGCGTGGGAGTGTTGTTGAGTATGACACGGAAGAACATAAAGGGGGCATGACTACTTCTCTATTGAAAGATTCAAAAAGGCGTATGAAGGTACTTTCAAACCAATGACATCACAAGAACAACGGCCACGGGTTGATCTTGGTTACAAGTTAATGAAGCCTAAATTGAGGAGAAAACCCGGAGACCGAGAGTGTCTAGAATCAAAGCATCCGATGAACTTGTAAACAAGAAGAAGAGAAGGTGCACCGAGTGCAATGAGCTACTCCCTTTGTTCACATTTACATGTCATTCTAGTCTTCCTCACTTTTCTCCAATTACATGTCATTCTCGCTTCCCAATACACACTTCCCTCTTCCCGATACAATATTCTCTCTTTCCACTACACCTCTATCTCTATCTCTCTCCTCGTTTTCAGTGCACTCATATTTTTTACTTCTCCTTAATTCTCGTGCCCAAGTCCAAAATGACATGTAATAATGAACGGAGGGAGTAGGTCATACAGCCAAATATTGCCAAGGGGGGGGGGGGGGGGATCTACAGCTAGTCAAAGGAGAAGGGTCTCTGAAAATGCATCCGGAGAGGGAACTAGTGCAACCAAGTAAGTGTCATATAGATCAATTGAATTCTGATTTAGCTACAAATTTTCCTTGCTGAAATTTATTCTTTCTAACCTATTTCAATTCTACTTTCCTAGTGCAAATGAGGTTGCAAATGAAATTGGACCTGCAAGTTCTATGGGTGGTGGAAGCCAACATACAACGAGGGGAAGGGGGAGAGGAATGACAAGAGGAAGGGGGAGAGGAATGACAAGAGGAAGGGGAAGAAGTGGAGCTACTGGAGGAAGACTTGGTGAATGGTTTGGTGTTTGAATGTGTTGTTTTAGTATTCAGTTCAATATGTAATGGCGACCTATTATTTTGTGCTTTTAGAAGACTTGTAATATGATGACATGGTCATGACATCTATGCTTGAGACTTACAAGTAAGTCTATTTATGTGTGAGCCTTTAGCTTGCATGCTACCTATATAATTTGTTGATTGTTGCTTATTGCTCAATTTTGGTCAAAATAGAGATGAAATGTTGTCAACATAAATATGGAGTGTTGTTGACATGCTATCAAAAGTGAAGCAAAATTATTTTAGATTTTTTAAACCGTGCATATTCGAATTTGTTCAAATTGTAAGATAATTTATTTCAAATGAGAGAGGAACATTTTCAAAAAACAGAGAAATCAATGTTGTCCAAAAAACTGAGGTAAATTTGCAAACCCATTTACAAATCAGGTCTATTCTTGTAAGGGCATAATCGTCTTTTTGCGTTGGATTTAACACCGTTAAAGCCTCCAAACGGAATGAGGGCTGATGGTTGGTTCAATTTGAAAAAAGAGGTCCAATCTTGCAAACATGAGAAAAGAGGTCCGTTTTTGATATTGGACTAAAAAAGAGGTCCTCTGATGCAATTGCCCCTTTACGTTTCTACCCCATGTTAACATAAAAGCATAGCACTGAAGCTATTGTTTTAATATTTTTAACACACACATGCTGCTATGATATCTTAAAATTGAGATCAAGAAAAATATTTAGAAAATGAAAATAATCAGAAATAAAGAGAGCAAAGCAAGGTTCTTTTGTAAATTATAGGTTCAGCAAATATTTATCAGGTTGAGCTCAATTTAACAAATAAACTCTAAATACTCTTGAATCGTACATAAGGAGATGCTATGTACTCTCTCCGTTCCAAAATGTAAGCATTTCTATGTATAGTCCAAATTAATAGAAACCATATTATATGCACATAGAACAAATTAATGAGTAACATATTCTAAACTGGAGCACGCTTCAAGTAGGTGAACTAGAAACATGGTGGTTAGTGCGTCTATTGTTGCTGCCTGATGGAAGTGCACTGACGTTCTTGCTACTTGCCGACTGCAGTTGCTTTGCTATTGCTGGTAGCAAACAGAGGTCCATGTGTGGTACTCGCCTGGTAGCAAACAGAGGTCCATGTGTGGTACTCGCCAGCTAGCTGCTGCCCACCGTAACCCAGGCAAGCTCTCATTCTTCATCTTTGCTCACGGCTAGGGTCACAGCTGGTGCCACAGATATATACTTGTCCCTCACCAAATAAATGAAAAAAAAAACTAATAGGTGAAAGATCCACTACTAGATAGGTGACTCGGTGTCTAGTTGGATGGTGAGTCACAAAAATATAACCATAACGTATCATCAACATCAAAGTATGTAGGGATAGGAAGATAATGACCATATTGATGCATATGAGCTAGTATAGTGACCATAATTTACAACTTCATGAATACAGTGGCCAAATTGAAATGACTGGCTGTTCATGTATTTTACTCTTTTTTATTTGGAAGTGGTCGTATGGTCTTACTCTTAGCGATAATAGTGGCCTGCTCTGACACACATGTGACCAAGTTGATCAGCTTCGAGAACGCATGCGACGTTTGCTTTAGGTCAGACTGGATTTTTTCATAACCGTGAAATGTAGGTGATTCCTTTCCACAGGAAAGGAATGAAGAATTCCTATATTCCAACTTGTAGAAACATTCCTTTCCGGAGGAACGAGTTCCCGCAAAAATTCCTACGCCAATCCCTTTGTTGCAAACGAACCCTCACTGATTCATTTGCCTATCTACTTGAACCGTGGGCATGCACAAAAGCAGAAGTAGAAGTAAAAGGCGTTTCAGTTCAGGACCTGTATTGTTATTGCCATGCAAGGCAGCTCACCCCTCAGGCCTCAGGCGTCCTAGCACCTTGTGCGGTGCCTGCGGGGCTAGTCTGGTTGTGCTACCTGAACAAC
>JAUNZO010000752.1:0-95182 GCA_031894775.1 Chloris gayana
ACTTGATTACATAATTAACACATACATGAATTTAACGGAAACTTCTTACTAAACCTGCCATAAGGGACTAAGTAACATTGTGGGGAGTGAGATTTACATAAACATGCAAAAATGTAATTTTCTAGGAACATAAACCATTTTTAATTGTGCTGAAATTAACCTTTTCTTGAATTAACCTAAGGGCAGCAAAACTAATTACTTAGCATGCCCGAAATTAAACATGGATTTTATGCAAGTGTACAGGACTATGATGAGTAAGTCTACCAAGGTTCGTGCCAAAATAATTTATATAGGTTTAACTAAAAATTAAAAACGCAGAATGCCATAAATGCAACAACTTGAAAAATATGCAATTGAATGTAGATTTTCCAGTTCCGGAAATTCAAGTGTGTTCATATGCAGGCTCTGTCCAAGTGGCATGCAAATTGGATTTATATTTTTAAAGTTATGAATTAAGTGACTTTTCATCGATTGACTTTTAACATTTTTTAAAAAATATGAAAATGACCAGATCTGACGACCTCATGTTACTTTTATGAAAGTAAAAGTCACGTAGTTTCCAAAACATTTTAGTTTGTAATTTTTGGACTTTTGAATCGGGAGATATGAATTTTTTAAAATGCATCGCACTTCGTGAGATTTACAAAAATGCCACTACCAGATTTTAAAATGGGGGCGGCGCGCGGGCTCCGGCGGACGGCGGCCGGCGCCTGCGAGCTCGCTCGTGGCGGCATTCTGGGGCAGCTCATGCTCCGTGCTTTGGTGGAGATGTTGCGCGTGGTGCGGGGTGCACGATGGTGGGGGCGGTGGGGTCCAACGACGGCCGAAGCGACGCGGAGGCGAGCGGCGGCGCTCGGGGTGGCTCCGGCGGCGCGGCGCGTGCAACACGAGAGGAGAGGAAGAGAGGGGCGGGTCCAGAAGCACCACCTGAGCACGGAGAGTGGCAGCGTGGGCTCGGGCGGCGCAGAGGTGGACCGGAGAGGCAGCTCGACGGAGGGGCGAGGCGGACGGCGGCGACGGCTTCCGTTCTTCTCCGAGTTGGGCGGAGACGCTGCGAGGCAAGCCAAGTGGCATCGGTGGAAGGTGGAAGGGGACCTCGCGCGTCGGGCGGCGGGGAAAAATTGGAGAGGGAGGTCGCCTAGACGGGGCGATGGGGAGCGGCGGCCGTGGTCGTCGTCCGGGCAGGCGGCGGCAATTTTCTCTCGCGCGCGAGCTACGGAGGAGGAGAGGGCAGGGCGGCGGTGCGAGGAGATGCGAGAGGGAGGCGGGGAAGTGGTTTGAGGCGACCGGAGCGGTGCAGCCCGGGTCTTCGTGCCAAATATCGGAGAGGGGAGGACGGTGGCGGGGGAAGCAAGCGGGCAGGGGGAGCGCCATCAATTCCGGCGAGCCCGTGGTGGCCGCCGGGTACAAAAACGGTTGGGGCGCGGCTTAGAGGTGGCGTGGCGATGTGATGGGGCGGGAGCACACGCGGGGCGGCGGTCGGGCTGGCCGGACCGGTTGTTTGAGCCGCCATTGCCCATCGTGCATTGAGCTCAAATCAAATTTTTGAATTTGAAATCTGGTCTTCTGAAATTTGAATAAAAACTATGGTTCTGGTGCTCAAAATTTTTTTAAAAAATATGGGGAGCTTCAGAATGAAAAGATATAGATTTTTTGTTTTAGGTCGAAGTTTTAATTCGGCTCTAAAAGATTCATATAAAATTCATAAGCAGTGCAGTTTCAGATTTGAATTTGAAATTTTGAGCCATTAAAACTTTGTCCAAAATTTTTGAAAAAATGCTGTAAAATCATCATTTTGCATGAGCAGTGAGATGGTGCAAAAATATGTGGGTGGTTCTTTTATAATTTTTGCACTTTTCTTAAAGCTAGGGTTTAGCCCTAGATTTTTCCCTTTTTCTTTGATTTTTTTCCATCTTTCTTTTTCTTGTTTTCCTTTGCATGATTAGCATTAGGGTTTGCATTAGGGAGGTGATTAAGGTGTAATTAGGTCATTAGGGTTTTAATTGGGGTGCTTAACTCCTAATCGTGACATGGGATATCACAAAAAACCCACGAAAGGTTGCCAATCAAACAATTCACTCCGATGGGCATAAGCAATACACCACAATGTGCTGGCCAACCAAAATAGTTAACCCTACGACGGGCACAAACAAGAACCGCAGAAAGTTAAACAAAACAAAGCGTTAAGGCGCAAAGGGGCTTGCGTTTTTCATTCGAAGTAAATTCACTTTGCCTCTAACGACTAAGAAGAGGGGAGTGGTGTTTTCTTTAAACAAAACAAAGCGTTAAGGCGTCAAGGGGCTGGCATTTTTTATTCAAAGTAAATTCACTTCGCCCCTAATGGCTAAGAAGGAGGGAGTGTCATTTTCTTTAAACAAAACAGAGTGTTTAGCCACAAAGGGTCTCGCATTTTTCGTTCGAAGTAAATTCACTTCACCCCTAACGACTAAGAAGGGGGAGTGGCGTTTTCTTTAAACAAAACGAAGTGTTAAGCCACAAAGAGGCTCGTGTTTTTTTGTTCAAAGTAAATTCACTTCGCCCCTAACGACAAAAAAGGGGAGTGGCGTTTTCTTTAAACAAAATGAAGTGCTAAGCCGCAAAGGGGCTCGTGTTTTTTGTTCGAAGTAAATTCACTTGGCCCCTAACGACCGAGAAGGGGAGAGTGGCATTTTCTTTAAACAAAATGAAGCGTTAAACCGCAAAGGGGCTCGCATTTTTTTGTCCGAAGTAAATTCACTTCACCCCTAACGACTAAAAAGGAGGGAGTGACGTTTTCTTTAAGCAAAATGAAGCGTTAAGCCGCAAGGGGCTCGTAGTTTTCGTTCGAAGTAAATTCACTTCGCCCCTAACGACTAAGAAGGGGAGAGTGGCATTTTGTTTAAACAAAACGAAGCGTTAAGCCATAAAGAGGCTCGCGTTTTTCGTTTGAAATAAATTCACTTCGCCCAAAATGGCTGAGGCGGGAGATTGGCGTTCTAATACGGCAAGATGTTTGGAGCGCAACAAACAACGACAAACGAAGAAACACAACCAGCAAGGATAATCCTCTGACTTTCAGCGCAATGCAGTAAAATCTCATAAGTGTTCACTTCAGGCAAGAAACCAAATAAAGCTCAATTCTCAACAATTCCACCGATTTTGTCCCCTTCGTAAAGTGGAGTATCATAAGGAAAAAACATGCCCAACGGGTCGCATTTCGGAACTTCGACTTTCATGCCCGTGTCCTTCAAAAGAGCGGCCGACAAAAGTTTTTGGTTGATTTTGAAAGAATTTCGTTAGCTTGCATTGACCTTTAGCTTATTGAATGCTGGCAATATTCCAAAAATTGACAAGATCGCCTCCGGGATACAAGATGCAATATTGCTCGTAACAACTCCGGGTAACCCTCAAGTGAGCTCGCTGACAAGCAAGAGGCGCGACCTCGATATCCCTGTGAGGCTTGAACTCATCTGTCTTCAAAAATGAGTCCTACGAAGTAAAGCAGCAGACACAACCCCATGAGATTTTATTCATGTTCCCTTTTGACGACAACACCCGATTAAAAAAAATGCGGGTTTCACGAGTATCCCACTGGTCCCTTTCAAAAGACTAAGGGTAATAACCTAAGCCATTTGCCGAAGGGCGAAGGGAACGACCTGCGAGGCTACCCCTCGCAACATCGCCATAAACTTCTAAGTGCATTAAACCTACTTGAGGAGGAGGGCGAGGTATTTCCCTAGACGCTGTGTTGTGGGACGAAGAGGCCCCAGCGACGACATCGAACTCAACAGCCGCGCGCCTTGCGCTCACTTTCGCAGCGTCGCCCTAGGAACTCGAGGGCTGGAAGACATTGCTTTGCCTCCCCGATAAACTATCAACCTCGCTGCAAGCCCTATCCAAGGCCTCGAAGCAACTTAAATCAGCATAAGAGCTCGAGGCTATGCTGTCGCCTCGAAAAAAATCATCAGGGAGGTTCAGCGCCCGAATTAGAACAGAGACATCGCTATCTGGTCCTGGCGTAGGCCCTTCGCGCAGAACCTACACAGGTTAAAAGTTATCACAAAATATTGTCTTTACATAAAAAGCGGACGAAGCCGCTCCATTGGAGAGCCCTATCTAAACCACCTCTTCTCCGGAGCTGGAGCTGACAGGCGAAGATGGTGCTTCATTTCGGCGGTGCGAGGACGTCTCAGCCGGCTGGTGTTGCTACTCATCCTACTCCTCGCCTCCAGAGCTTCGACATTTTGAGCCTCGAGGAACTGGGGAACAAAGCAAACATAAATAAGCAAAGGAAATCAAATCAATGGAGTGAAAGAAGGGGAAACCTCACTGAGTTTAGCCGAGCCACGACATCTTTGTATACGGCTTTGCGCCCATAAGAGACCCAGTACTCAGCCACGACTCGTCGGGCGGCTTGCTGGACTGCTTCGATCGAGTCTTCACGGGAGTCGAGGCCGACAGCAGTAGCCGTCAGATCGGCAAGACCCTCGACGTGCCCACATTGACGGCGCTTGAGAAGATTCGGAGCCACCTCTACGCTGAACAGTGAAGCAAAGTTGTAGCTCTTCTCAATGACGCTCGGGATAGCTAGAAGCTAGGCCTCAAGCCACACAAAGAACTTGGCCTCCGCGTTGACATCCTCCACGACCTAGAAAGGGGGAACGTGAGCGCCAACTCCCCGAGTGAAGATCCAAGACAGGAGCTAATCTTCGCCCCCTTCTTGGCGAAAGTGCAGTCACGGCGAGCAAGGGTCGAGGATAGCAAGCCTTTCTCCATTTCAACAACTTTAAGTTTCTCCTTCATGCCTTCCACCCTCTTCCGCGTCGTGACCAGTGCCTTTTTATCACCCGTCGTCGCCTCCTTTTGTCCGGACACCTCCGCCTCCAGCTGAGCGTTGGCCTCCTTCATGGCAGCGAGCTCCTTGTCCGCCTCCGCCCGCTGTGACGTGCGGCTCGACGGAGAGACGATGACGTGTTGGCCCTTGCGAAGGGCGGTCTGCAGCCCCGTGACCAGTTTCTCGTCAAGTAGGTGAACTAGGACCGAATCGGACTTGGGGGCAGCAGGGGCCGCCTGTTTTCCCGGGGAGACGAGAGTGGCAGAGCATACGATGGCTGATTAGAAAAACAAACGAAAGTTTAGTTTGAAGCAAAGTAGGCGAGAGAGTAAAAGGGGGAATGAAAAATAGGCAAGTAACCTTGACCTTGGCCGGGAACTTCGAGAGTGGCGGCTGAGTCGGGAACGCTAGTGTCCCCTGCGAAGTGAAAACAAGTGGGAAATCGGTGGCGAAGAGAGCGCCTATAACCAAGCGGCATCGAAGCAAAGATGCATACCTCGCTTGGGAGTACTGGAAACACTCCGGTCCCCCACACGGGGTTTCTTCACCGTCTTTTCCTAGTGGAAGAAAGCGGCCGAAAGCAGATCGAGCATCATCACCGATCACGGCGTCGGCATTGGAGGGCACCTTGAAGTCGGCCGCGAACGAGTTGGCGGGGCGACGGCGGCCTCGAGCGAAGACTCGAAGTCAATCATCAAGGGCAAAAGGCCCTTTCGTCGACAAGACCTAGAAGAACCTGCGCCGCTGCCGGAGCCGCGCTTCCGTTTCTTGCCAGCCTTTTTGCTAGTTGCCATAGCACCGGCATCGGTTTCACCGCCCCCTTCGTTCGGAACCTCGCGCGGTGACTAGGGTATCCGTCCAACCCAAAGGATGCGATTGAAGCGCCCCTTCGTGGCGGGGAAGGAACTTGACCTGCTCGTCTTCGTTGAGGGAGTAGTGACGTAGTAGAGTGTCTCCCGTTGCACAACGTCCTTGACGAAGGACTTCTCCCTCTTTTTCGATGGTCGAGGTTGACCTTCGGGCAGCAAATGGCCCCCTTGATCCCCTCAACCCTAAAGTTGACCATCATCGGTTGGTCATTCCTAATACCGAAACCAACCTTTAAGGTGCGGACGTTGGTAGCTTAGAATTCCTCCACTAGGTCACGGCTACTGGTGTTGTGGTAGGCAGCATTGTGGACCCCCTTGTTCACCGAGTGGCCTCGCTTCTCAAAACCTGGCATCCGGGCGAGATTCGAGGGAACAAGACGAGAGGCGAAGGGTACACCGTCTTGGTTTTGCCACCTTCTATCATGGTCCCGCTTGTAACCTTGGCATAAAACCAGTAATGGTGCTAGTTACGGCTCCATTTGTTCATGCTTCGGTGCATGATGCCTTTATTCTCGTTGTGTCGCGGGGCAAAGCTAAACGAAGCGTAATTGCAGTCGTGAAGGACGGCTGTCGATTCTAATGCGGCGCGGCTGTGCAGCGCGAAGTGGCGGATGAAGACTTCAATGTCGAGATCCCCGCCGTAGCTAACCATAGTCCATATGAACTTGCTCCAATGGGCAAACGTGCTAGACGTCTACTGTTGCAGCTAGATCCGGTAGCGCTCCAAAACAGATAACACAAATGGGTGGCGAGGGAATGACAAGGCGGTACCACTGTGATCAGCCTCTCATCAACAAGCTCTTTTGCCGGCTCCTCGGCCATTGCGAGAGGGCTCGACTCGGAAGGTGAGCGGGTTGACAACCATTGACGCCTTTGGTGCCTTCGGGCGGTGGCGACGTGAAGAACTACCGCCGGCATTGGCATTTATCTCGACAGACATCGGCGGAGGCTTCGACCGAGCTCTCCTCCCCATCGTCGCCCCCAGTACCGGAAATTGGTTCATCCTACTCGTTGCCCCCTATGAGGTCGCTCGCAGCGTCTTCTTCCTTGCCATTGACAGTCGAGCCCCGACTACCTTCCTCAAAAGATGTCGCGTCCGAGCGTGAAGTCCGAATCCTCCACTCGATGAAGCGGTGGTCTCCAAGTTGACTTTGTTGGCAGCGGCCCTCTCGTTAGTGGAGCCATCGCGATGCCCAGGCGAAGCCATGTGGGGCAATATTGATGGTAAAAACTAAAGGCATGAATAGCCAAATCTACGGACTACGAAGGCGCAAAGATGGAAGGCCCCCAGGAATCGAAGCAGCAAGCAGGAACTAAAGATTTGAGAAGTTCTAGGTTAACTCTTTGACCAAGAGGAGTACTAGGATTTTCACTGTGCAGTTCTTTTTATAGGCACGGGATGAAATCTACGTCAAAGATGGCCTCCAACCGACGATGTGATTGGTAAAATGCTGACGTGTAGCGCTGCAGTAACCAAGGCAGACCTACTCAACAATGACAAAAACCGAAAGCCCAGTTAGGCCCATCAAAGCGAAGCGTAACAAAAAGCCCACGGCCAAGGTACCGATGACCTAAATTCATCACCGAACCGAGAAGTCCGACGTCGAACTTTGGGAGTGGCATTTCCCCTTGATGGCTCACGCGCACCATAGAAAGTTTCGAGCGACCTCGCTCATCTCGCATGCAAAGTGAGTGCATCCCTCGAGGGGCTACTGTTGGGGACCTAGTGCGGAGTTCGCTTCGCGCGGAGCAAACACCTTCGCCCTGCGGTGTTCCACTTCGCTGGATAGGCCCGAGGCTCTTGTTTCTTCCCAACTATAAACAATGACTGGCTAAACGGATGTGTAGGTAACCCAGCGTCGCAGCGACCGGGAGCTGGGGCGAAGCGTCGGCGTCGGCCGCAAAGTGCAAAATAAAGTGTACGGCCGGCATCAAAAGCGACGGCCGGTCCTCAAGCTTGACCCCGGGCGAAGGGTGGGCGTGCGTGCGAAGTGTATCGTCACGGTGCCCTCTAGCGTGGCATCGGCTAAGCCACGGATTGCGGGCGTCGTGTACATGGTCCGAACTGCCCTCGGGAGTTACCGCCTCTTAGTTGTACCGAGGGCATTCGGCTAGGGGTAGAATGGTCATATAAAGTTGTGGTTCCCCACGACTATAAAAGAAGAACAAAGGTCACCTGTAAACACACATGTGTAATCCTTGGGTTACTTCTCTAATACAAGTCATTACCCTACTTCTCTGTCTACTTACTTCGCATATTTCATTACTTGTGTTCGGTTTGCTACTGAGCTGTTACCTCACCACTTAGCATACCAACAATGTCTTTCTTAAAGTGTTGATAGATGACATGAAAACATTATGGGAACAAGGGGTGGAAGTATATGATGCATGCGAGAGAGCAAAGATTCACCCTATATGCAGTCATTCTTTGCATTCGGTGACAACCTAGCACGCTCATATCTAAATGGCTAGATCAAAGGAAAGACAGACATATTCAACGTGTGTCGACCAGACCGCATCGTTGTACCTTCCTTTTCGTATAAGTCGGTATATGTAAAGCATCGATGATGGCTATTAAAAAGGCACAATTATCATGAAGGATGATTTTTATAGCACAATTGAGACAGGGCTGACTCCGAAACATCGAGACGGTCAATTTGTGTTTGAAATGGTCGAAACATTAAATATACCTATGGAAAGAAGATGGGGAAGAAAGGAAAGAATACCGATACAGGTGTGTCGTTTAAAAAACTATCAATATTTCATCGGTATTTAAGCTATTGGAAGGAATTGGAGATTGCCCATGCCACAAACCCTATGCATGTTGGAAAGACAAAGGATGGACTGCGTGCACGAAAAGACCTAGAGAAGTTAACCATAAAGCATGGGCTTCACCCTAAGCCAAGACAGAATGGAAAGTACTACCTTCCACCAGCTAGTTGGAACCTAACCATCGAGGAGAAAACGACATTCTGCAAGTGTCTGCAAGGGATAAAAGTACCCACAGGTTTCTGTTCAAACATAAAGAAGCTTGTATCAATGAGTGACTTGAGGATAAGTGGATACAACAATCATGAATGTCGTATGATGCTTTCATTATTTCTCATTGTTGCAATCAGGAATGTTAGGCAACCTTATATAAATTGGCTGTCATACGTATGTGTCATTTTTGGAATTCAATATCTAAGAAGGTCATAAGCCTTAATGAGATTGAAATGATAAGTAAAGAGATGATAGAGACCATGTGCCAACTGGAGATGTGCATGCCACTTTCTTTCTTTGATCTAATCGAACACTATATGATTCAGTTTGCCGATCGGATTGTTGTTCTTGGTCCAGTTAACTTGCATCATATGTTTCCTTTTGAGCACTATATGTCCATTCTACCCGCTGGTCTCCTAGAAGGAGGTTGGGCTCGACGCAAGACGATTTCCTCAAGTATAGCCATCGCATGCCGCTCCTATCACGTGATCGGGTGAAAGATATACCTCAAATTTCATGAATGCTCATTCAAAGCATGCAAAAAAATGTCCAATTCATCGTTGCTAAGATAACTGGAGATGTGTTTGGACAAGGGGCATTTGATTTGCATGTGTCATTTGAGGACATACGCTGTATCGTCTTGACCGCCTCGATGCCACCCTCATCACTGTCTCGGTCCCTGTAAGTGTTTAAAACCTCTTTATTTACATGCAAAGCAATTACACGTGCATACTAATATGTCTATCATTTTTCCATGCTTAGAATGTGTAATCACTCGATAGAGACGATCAAGAAGTTGGGTATCTAAACCCAACACTCATTAGCCGGAGGATTCTTAATCCAGTTTTTAACTACAACGACCCATCATTGGTTAGAAAGAAGTTAAGTGAAAAGAAAAAACTACATGTCAAGGTAAGGGCTGATGCAAATAAAGCTATGGCAACATACATCGGCAGATGCATGTATGAGTGCATCCATGGACAAAACGACGTTGTATTATGGCTCCTTACAACTTTGAGTAAGTTTTATTATCCCCCTACTTAGAGTACAGTTCAATGTTATACTAATACACTAATCAATTAATCATTTATTTGTATATAGTGATCATTGGATCGCTTTTCTCACATATCCAAAGCTTACGGGGATTTGGGTCCTTGACTCGTAAGATTATGAGCCGAGCTGATACAAGGACTTCTTGAATGTCCTAGACGAGTAAATTCAAGACTTTGATTAACACATAGTCTTTATGATATCCTACTAAGTTCTTGGCTTTTCTTAACAGTGCATATAAGTTCTACATCGACCTTGGTGGTGAGGGGCAATGTTGCACAAAACAAAATTCTCGGTACTATTATTGAGTTGTACTATATTTTATTTTATTTGTTCATGTCTCCGTGTGATGTATCTTACGATTATACTTTGTGTTGAAACAGTGTGCAAAACAGCCTCATCGAGCATGTATTGTGGCTACTATGTGTGTAGTTACATATCCGCTAACAAGGGGACTTACACCACTTTCCCTATGGAAGATCCTCCCGTATGGGGAAATGTAAGTATACAAGACTTTGTTTTAAATATTGCTACATTTATTTGTTTACCTACAAAAGTTTTAATAATTTATCAATTCTATGTCCAGCCAATGAAGTATCCACCGAAGAATAATTCCCACCTTGAAACTAGTGTTCTCGAGCTGATTGCAACTAAGTTGCTCCGCTTCATGTTTTGGGAGTTCGTGCATTTTGAAGGTGCATATCATGATCCCACTAGTGACATGGGGAGGGATGAATTACTTCGTGATTACATAGGGCAAAGACGGGTCGGTGCTCAAGTTAGAGAAAATACTAAGGCTGAGGAGAAAAATATTTCGTGATTACTTGAGCCGAAATGGCCGGATAAACAATGAGGATTAGTATTAAACTTGTTACTTTTTGTTGTATATATATGTGACTTGTGTTATGAATGATGATTTGGGACCGTTTTGACTTATCTATAAATGTGAATGATGATTTGATTCAAAGCATAAATGTGAATGATGATTTGGTTCAATTGTGGCTTGTGTACATGAATGAATAGCTTATGTATGTGAATTTACTGCTTATGAATTAAATTTGAATTTCTGACCTAGGATTTAAAATAAAACAGAATTAATATGTTTCTTACAAACAACAGTATAATATCGGGCAGGCTGACATCGCCTGGGGCGTTATTGCCGTGGTGCGCTGCAAAAACGGCGAGCTGACATCACCATGGCCGATATTGCGGTGAGAACTGCAATATCGAACTGCAGTATCGGCCAGGGTGATGTCGGATGGCCGTTATTGAAGAGTAGCACTGCAATAACGGCTGGGGTGATGTCAGCTGGCCGTTACTGTAGTAAACCACTGCAATATTGAGCGGCATGACGTCAGCACGCCCGATATTGCAGTGGTGCACTGCAATAATGGTCGGTCCATGTCGATACTGAAAATGGACCACTGTAATAACATTTACCTAGCGACGACCGTTCTGGCCATTATTATAGTGGCAAAATGCCCATTACTGCATGCCGTTGTTCTAGTAGTGTGTATACGTATGGAATCGTGTATGGACTCTACATATCAAGTCATATTTGTATCGTGTATGGAATCTACGTCGTTCGACCCTATCACACTGGGTACGGGACTTCGATGATTTTTTGGTCCGACCCTACATACGACACGTGCGCTTAGTGTCGATGATGGTGCCGCTGGGTGCGGAACGGCAGGAGCAGCGCTGGGCAGCTGACAGCGGCACGGGATGAAGAAGACGATGGTGGTGCTGCCCGCTCAGTATTTTTAGGGACTAGTTTGGCTTTTTGGTTATTGGGCTGTAGAGAAGTGGGCTGATTCGAAAATTGAAATTATTATTAGAAAATCAAAACTAATTGATTTTAGTGCAATTACTAAAATACCCTACAACTAATGGTCATTATCTGAGGCAAAATAACGGTCATTATTTGGACCAGAAAACTCCTCAAGGATTAACCAACAATGACGACCAGAATTTAGTAGCCGGTGGCGACGAGGATTGTAGACGACATTAGGCTATCTCCAATGGGCCCCCCAAAAGGCTATCCATATGCAAAATGGGTCAAAAACTGCAAAAAAGACATCTCCAACTGGCCACCCATATAGAAGCCCCATTTTGAGCACACTACAGTAATTGACCCACATTTTGGGGATGCACCTTCTCCATCCAATCGAGCACTCGTACATGAAAAGAAAGAACGGTGGCTGTGGCGGCTTGCGAGGGTGACGGCAGCGGGCGTCGGTGGCTCCATTACGGCGCGAGCAGACAAGAGGAGGGAGCGGCAGCGGGCCTGCGTCCGGCGGAGGCTGCGGACCGCCACCCCAAGCGCAGGCACCGTCGACCGCCGCTGCCGCATTGAGGGTTGTACCTGCCACCACCGCATTTGCTTTGCCCCTCCGCCATCGCTGCATCTGCTCCACCCCACCGCGCCACATCCATCGGCGCGAGCTCCAATCCGGTCTCTGTCACACCCATTTCGGGCCTCCTGTTGGAGATTGTACACACACATTTTGGGTAAAAGGTCTCCTCCACCGTTGGCGATAGCCTTACCTTTCCACCTTACCTTGGAGAGTTTGGGGGCAGAGATGTATGAAATTCCATCAGTTGCCTCATGTATAACTACGCATCGTAACTGGGGCAGTCACCTTTCCGTTGGGTGTTTTGTATTCGGATGGACAGGGTCTCAAGTTAGTCGTAGCGGATGGAGGCATATATTGGAGATGACAACCAGCTTGTTCCGAAGGGTCAGGTTCCTGAGATGTGTGCAACTTCAAGGACACTAGAGCATGAATTTTGCTACCTTCAATGGTGGAACAGTACATCGCCAGGTCGGTCAGGGCTGTAAACAAGCCAGCACATCCAGCAACAGCCTCATCAGTGATATAAAGTGAGTGATCCTCGAGCTCCCCTTTCTCTATCTCAGATACTTACTAGGAGTGAATTCAAATGATGAAGATGGAAAAAGGAGAACTGCACCAAAGATCATCTGAAATGCACAACATTTGTTTTCCTGTACAGAAATCACTAGCCTTGTGTGACACCCCGTGTCACGTTTTTGCAAAGTTAGCAATTTTAAAACTAACCTCAGGCCTAGTAGAACCCCTCCAAGTAATTTCATTGACATGCAATATGTTTTGGACTATGAATAAATTCAAATACACTTTGGATTGAACTACCACTCAAATTTTTACAATGTCACACCCATATCCCGAAAGATGGATTAGTGTGGTACGGATCGCCTTGGGAGATGATTGACGAAGGAACCATACATAGCATCACATGAACAAACATACACGATTTGCAAGTTTACATAATTAAGTCTCGAATTACAATATGGAGTTCCAAATAAAAGATACATTAGGTTCGAATCTAACACGACGATACATAGATAGCTTATGTGAGCCATGCCGGCCTAGGCCACGGCTCACTCATCATGGGTCGAAGAGCTAGGAACCCATTCAATGGTCCACTCTTTGGGATCATCTCCATCCCACACAACCTTACCACAACAATCGCAAAACCCGGCTTGCGGGAATCCTGAAAATACACATGTAGTGGCAAAGCCCGAGTATCTAGCATACTCCGCAAGTCTTACCCGTCAAATTGGCCATCTAAGACCGACACCTAGATGCATGGGGCTTGACCGGTTTAACTTGGCATTTTGCATAAATCGGCGCCTATGCTAATTAGGTTGGCACTTTTAGGATTTAGCCAAGTTAATAGGGTTGTTGCATAAAAGAACTTTAGTGAGCATACTAAGCAATACAAGAGGTTGCAGTAGAAATTTGTATCAATATGAAACAGCGAGCTATTCATTCTCATCCTTTTACTAAACATTGTAAACTGCTCGAAACAAGTGGTACTCATTAACCGAGAGGAAACGGCGATAATTATCGAATTATTAATTTCTGCAGAAAAGACCCAAACGCACGACATACGCATCATTTAAGAGCACGTATGACCACCGTTCGCGAGTTCATCATAAAGCAAAACACGGGGCCACCGACCCCGAGTACACGTCCCCTTGCGACCGCTCAACAACGTGCCCAAGGCTTAACCCGTACACTCTCCAACGGTCCTCAACCCGTGCTGCCACCGTGCCATACATATCACCTTTGGGTCGGTGAGATATCGGGCTCACTTTACAACTTACAAGCTACATAGGTTTACCAATCCCCATAAGAAAGTTATCCAAGTGGTACACAACTCAAACTTGTTCGCGGAGCCACAATGGGGTGTTCAACATTTCAACTTCAATCATAAGCCATATGTGAGTGTCCGAAACTATCGTTGACTCCATAAACATAGCATAGCATTTCTATCGAAGATATGACACATATTCTACATAGGACATAAAGGAATTTATCCACGTGGATTTCCAAATCAATTCCTAGAACGTAAATGCACAATCATCAACCTTAATATAGTGATAAAAGAAAACATTTTCAAAATAATAGGAATGCATCGGGGCTTGCCTTGAGAGTGATCGAAGTTAGTACTAGCTTCACAAGCGTTGAGAGTTGCAATGGTCTCTTCCGGCGGGATCAATTCGGCGTCGTCACCTAGAGAATGAAATGCAATGCATAAATAACATGGATACAAGGTAGATGGTAATGGTAATACATAGGTGTTGTGTTGTATGAATGCATATGCACAAGTTGCGTAAAAGTTGGTTTCGGGGAAATTCTAGTATGCATAGATACATAAACTTGCTCTCCTTTAATAGGGTTATTAAATTACTGATTGTAGCTTTAACATGGACGAGCAATGGTGTTT
This sequence comes from Chloris gayana, assembly GCA_031894775.1. Lineage (NCBI taxonomy): Eukaryota > Viridiplantae > Streptophyta > Magnoliopsida > Poales > Poaceae > Chloris > Chloris gayana. The sequence continues at coordinate 14,488 of JAUNZO010000752.1, forward strand.
TTCAAGAGTACATGAATGCTGTGAACAACCTAAATGTTCAGATAAAAATGGGGAGCAAATTTTTAAATGCGAAGTGAGGCAATTTAGGGTTAAGTGAAATTTATCATCACATGCGATGACGATGTACCCTAAATCAAGAATCACGTTTACAAAATTAATACATACATGAACTTAATGGGAACTTCTTACTAAACCTTCCATGAGGGACTAAGTAACCTTATGGAGAGTGAGACTTACTAAACATGCAAAAGTGTAATTTCTATAGACATAAACTAATATTAAAGGTGCTGAAATTAACTTTTTCTTGACTTAAACAAGGGGACAGCAAAATAAATATTTAACAAGCTCCAACTTAAACATGGGCTTTTATGCATGTGTACAGGACTATGATGAGTGGATTTACTAAGTTCCATGCCAAAATAATTTACAGGTATTTAATAAAACTTTAAATACACAGAATGCCGTAAATGCAATAACTCGAAAAGTATGCAATGAAATGTAGATTTTCCAGTGCCAGAACTTCAAGGGTGCTCATATGCAAGATCTGTCCAAGTGGCATTAAATTTGGATTTATATGTTTAATGTTATGACTTAAGTGAGTTCTTGTCGATTGACTTTTAACATTTTTGTAAAAATATGAAAATGACCAGATCTGACAAGCTCATGTTACTTTTCTAAAAGTACAAGTTTTGTAGTTTCGAAAAAAATTAGTTTGCAATTTTTTGGATCTGTGGATCGAAAGATATGAATTTTTTCAAAATACATGAAAGTTTGAACTATTTACAAAAATGCCACCGGCCAAATTTAAACGAGGGCGGCGGCGCGGGCTCCGGCGGACGGCTGCCGACGCCGGCAAGCTTCCTCGTGGTGGCGTTCTAGGGCAGCTCATGCTCCGTGCTTTGGTGGAGATGTTGCGCGCGGTGAGGAGAACACGATAGTGGGGGTGGTGGGGCCCAACGGCGGCCGGAGAGGCGGCGCGGCGAGCGGCGGAGCTCGTGGGGGCTCCGGCATGCTCGCGCGTCCAGCTCGCGGGGCGAGAGAGGGATGGGTTTGGCTGGAGAGCATCACCCGAGGGTGGGGGTCGACGTCGTGGTGACGGACGGTGCGAGAGGGAGGCCGGGGAGGGGGTCGCGACGGCAAGGTGGCGGGACGGCTTGCCTACGTGACGCGACGCGAGGGCGCGGCTTGCCTACGCGACGCGAGAGGAAGCCATGGCGGTCGCGGCGGACGGCGGCGGCGTTTTCGTCGATTCACGCACGAGGCGAGGGGAAGAGGGCAGGGCAGCGGTGCGAGGGGATGCGAGGGGAGGCAAAGGAGCGGTTTGAGGCGGATGGAAATGGGGCCTTGGCTCCCGTGCGCTTTTTCTAGGGGGTGGCCGGACGGTGAGCGGCGGCGGGGCGGGCGCTATTACTCCCGGCTGATCCTGTTGGCCGGTGGGTACAAGAACGGTTGGGGGGGGGTTGCAGGGGCTTGCGAGGTGACAGGGCGGGGCGCGTGCGGGGGCAGGCGTGGAGGCGGCGGACCAGCGGGCGCGACCGCCATTGCCCGGTGGGCAACAGTGCCCGAGCTTGATTTTTTGAATTTGAAACTGACTTTCTGAAATTTGGGAAAAGCGATGGTTCTGGTGCTCCAAAATTGAAAATAAAAATATGGGGAGATTCAGCATGAAAAGATCCACACTTTTTGTTTTAGGTCAAAGTTCCAGTTTTGTTTCCGAAAATTCTTACAAAATTCACAAACAGTGTAGTTTCACATTTGAATTTGAATTTTTGAGCATTCAAAACTTTGTTCAAAAATTTTGTAAAAATGCTGTAAAATCATTATTTTGCATGAGCAATAAGCTGGTGCAAAAATATGTGCGTAGTTCTTTTATAATTTTTGCACTTTTCTAAAAGCTAGGGTTTAGCCCTAGATTTTCCCTTTCTTTTTATTTCTTTTTCCTTTTTCCCATTTTCTTGTTTTTCTTTTGTATGATTAGCATTACGGTTGGCATTACCGAGGTGATTAGTGTGTGATTACGTCATTAACGCTAACCCTTACATGGGATGTCACATACAACATGAGTAAGGCCTACCAAAAATATATGTTGTAGTGCATGTAAAAGAAAAATCTAGGACAAAACCCCATTGGATTTCATCGAGGTTTGATACCTCAATTAAATCAGAATAGCTTAGCTTTTAAGCATTTTCCTTGGATTTTCAAAATTAATCTAGAAGGAGTTTTTGAGCACACCGAGCGTGCATGTCGGTTTCTCAAATTTATCTACCCAAAGAAATTTCCTCTACAAATGTTTGGGCTTGGGAAGGCCCTCAATTTAATTTTATAAATTCGGGATCAACCACAAACTAAAAATGGGGAGAAATGGAAAGATGCCTTGGCATATTCCCGTCCCCGCCTGTCGGCCTCTCCGGGTCGAGGCGCGGGCCGTACGTCGGCGCAGCGTGGACGACGCCCCTAGCGGGGAGCCCACCTGGTCGGGGGAACAAAGGGGATGTCCCAAGCCCGGTCGGAACACCCCTCCCCATTTCCCTCTTCCTCCTGCTTCTCTCCCACCCCGTCCGCCATTGCCGCACGAGCTCAAGCTTGTTGCCCCACCGTCTCCGGCCGCCTCCACCCGAGCACGTCACTAGGAGCTCCGCCGTCTCGGGCCGCCTCCGGTGAGCTTCTTCACCCCATTCGTCTTCGCACGCGTGTGGGACTCTCTCCCGAACCCCACCGACGGGATTTTCCCTTTTGATTTTCCGCGAGGTGAAGCCGGCACCCTTCCTTCCCTCCATCGTCGTTGGTCCTTCGCACCTTGCCGTCGAGCACCATCCTAGGGAGCTGCTCATCCTCAACGGGACCCATGTCGGTGAAGCCTCGTTCTCCGTGAAGCTCTCGGACCCGGCCGCGTCCCCTTCCGCCCCTCCTCCGCGACGAGCCGCCCGGTCGGAGCTCTTCCACCCGCCAACACTCACCGGTGAGCGCCTCCCTCCGGTGACCCCACGGTGGAGTTCCCCACACCGTGCCGTCCCTTCCGGGCTCTTCCGGACGCGCGCCACCCCGGCACCCCCTGCGGTGGCCGTGCCGCCCGCTTCGGCCATGGAGCCGGCGAGGCCATAGGCTAGGCCACACGGCCCAGGATCCCGTGTGGCCACAGCCACACCTAGATCCGGAATCCTATGGTCCCCGATGTGGCCCCCGGCTTGGGATTTAATTTTTAAACCCCGGATGGCATTTTTGTAAATAGAGCAAAATTTCATTTAAACTTAGGAAATTCATATCTAGAGTTCTAGACCTCTAAAAATTACAAACTAAATTTTGCTGGACTCCTTGAGACATATACTATTTTATAATGCATTTAGTTAGGCATGATCAGAGGCAATTTATTTAGGTTAATTTCTTTTTAGGAGATTCAAGTTAAATGCCTACTTAGTTATTTAATTGCCCCTAACTATGAAGCTTAGTCCAATTATTATCCATAGCATGTGCTTAAGGACCAGAGGCAATTTAATTGCTATTTTACGTAGCTTTTGCTAGGATTAATGAATTATTTTCTTGCACATGTGTGTGACATCCCATGTCACGAATTAGTGGAAATGACCTAATTGCACCCTAATCACATCATTAGTGCAAACCCTAAGGCTAATCATACAAAAGAAAACAAGAAAACGAAAAATGGAAAAAAATCAAAGAAAAGGGAAAACACCTAGGGTTAAACCCTAGCTTTAAGAAAAGTGCAAAAATTATAAAGAACCACCCACATATTTTGCACCATCTGATTGCTCATGCCAAATAATGATTTTACAGCATTTTTACAAAAATTTTGAATAAAAGTTTCAAAAGCTAAAAAATTCAAATTCAAATTTGAAACCCGTCTGCTTATGAATTTTATATGAATTTTTGAGAGCCGAATTGAAAATTTAACCTCAAACAAAAAAATTGGATCTTTTCTTTTTGAAGCTTCCCATATTTTTGTTTTAATTTTTGGAGCAAAACAGATTCAAATTTCAAAAATTGACTCGAGCACTCGTTGCCCATCGGGCAATGGCGGCACGACCACCGGTCCGGCGAGCGCGCGCCCGCCCGCCGCCTGTCACGTCGCCGCGCCACCTTCCCAACTGCCCCTGTACCCGACTCCCAACCTGCGACGCCCCGAATTGAAGGTGTCGCGCCCTCGCCTCGTGCTCGTCGTGCACCGCCCGTCCGGCCGCCCCTAGAAAATGCGCACGGGAGCCAAGGCCCCATCTTCATCCGCCTCAAAGCACTCCTCTGCATCCCCCTGCATCCCCTCGCGATGCTGCCCTGCCCTCTTTCCCTCGCTCTGTGTGTGAATCGACGAAAACGCAGCCGCCGTCCGCCGCGACCGCCATGGCCGCCTCCACGTTGCGCGTCGCCTAGGCAAGCCGCGCCCCTCGTTTCTCTTCGCCAAGTCGCGCACAAGGTCTCCCTACAGCTCCCCACCGACGCGCTCCCCTCTCCGTGCGGCGAGTCGTCGGGAATTTGGAGAAGGAGCCGTCCCCGTCGTCCTGCCCCGCCACCTTACGATCGCGACACCCTCCCCGGTCTCCCTCCGCACCCCTCGTCACCACACCGTCGATCCCCACCCTCGGGTGAAGCTCTCGGGCCAAACCCCTCTCTCTCTCTCTTGCCCCTCGAGCCGGACGCGCGGGGCCGCCGAAGCTCCACGAGCGTCGCCGCTCGCCGCCGCGCCGCTCGGCCACCGTTGGGCCCGCCGTCCACCCCACCTTGCTCCCCATGCTGCGCACGTCATCCCCCCGAGCGCAGAGCATGCGCTGGAACCCGCGCACCGCCCTTGTTTAAATTTGGCCGGTGGCATTTTTGTAAATAGTTCAAACTTTCATGCATTTTGAAAAATTCATATATCCCAATTTAAAAGTCCTAAAATTGCAAACTAAAATGTTTTGGAAACTACATGACTTGTACTTTCATAGAAGTAACATGAGCTCGTCAGATCTGGTCATTTTCATAGATTTACAAAAATGTGAATAGTCAATCGACAAAAACTCACTTAAGTCATAACCTTAAAACTATAGATCCAAATTTCATGCCAGTTGGACAGAGGCTGCATGTGAATACACTTGAATTTCTGGCACTGGAAAATCTACATTTCATTGTATAGTTTTCAAGTTGTTGCATTTATGGCATTCTCTTTATTTAATGTTTAGTTAAATCTATATAAATTATTTTGGCATGAAACTTGGTAGATCTACTTATCATAGTCCGGTACACTTGCATAAAATGCCATGTTTAAGTTTTATCATGCTAAGAATTATTTTTGCTGCCCTTAGATTAATTCAAGAAAAGGTTAATTTCAGCACAAATAAAAATAGTTTATGTTCCAAGAAATTACATTTTTGCATGTTTATGTAAATCTCACTCCCCACAATGTTACTTAGTCCCTCATGGCAGGGTTAGTAATAAGTTTCCGTTAAATTCATGTATGTGTTAATTTTGTAATCAAGTTCTTGATTTAGGGTTGCATCATCATCACATGCGATGATAAACACCTAACCCTAAATTGCATCGGTTCGCATTTGAGCTTTGTTCATGATTTCAAATCTGAACACTTGAGTTGATCACGGCACTCATGTCCATGTATTAAGTCATTGTTCATGTATGGTTAAGGCTACACTTGAAAAATGAATTAACTTCGCTAAAAGAGAGGAAGTTTGTGTAGATATGCACACTAGGAATCTCACGAAACTACATTTTACTAAACATATTCATATGCACTCATGCAAAACAGCACACATGCATTACCATTTTCATCAACCTTGTATTCCTTTTACTTATGCATTGCATTTCATTCTCTAAGTGACGACGTTGAATTGATTCCGCCAGAAGAGACCATTGCAACTCTCAAAGCGTGTGAAGCTAGTACTAACTTCGATCCCTCTCAAGGCAAGCCCCGGTGCATTCCTATTATTTTGAAAATGTTTTACTTTTGTCACTATATTGAGGATGATGATTGTGCATTTATGTTCTAGGAATTTATTTGAAAATCCACGTGCATAAATTCCTATAGGTCCTATGTAGAATATGTGTCATATCCTCGTTAGGAATGCTATGCTATGCTTATGGAGGCAACGATAGAATGGGAATCTCACATATGGCTTATGACTAAATTTGAAGATGATGAATTGATTAAAATTGAGAACACCCATTGTGGCTCCTCGAACAAGTTTGAGTTGTGTACCACTTGCATACCTTTCTTATGGGGATTGGTAAACCTACGTAGCTTGTGGATTGTAAAGTGGGCCGGATATGTCACCGACCCAGAGGTGATGTGTATGACACGGTGGTTGCACGGGTTGAGGACCGTTGGAGAGTGCACGGGTTAAGCCTTGGGCACGTTGTTGAACAGGTCGCAAGCGGGACGTGTACTCGGGGTCGGTGGCCCCGTGTTTTGCTTTATGATGAATTCGCGAACGGTGGCCATACGTGTTCTTAAATGATGCGTATGTCATGCGTTTGGGTCTTTCCTGCAGGATTAATAATTCGATAATTATCGCCGTTTCCTCTCGGTTAATGAGTGCCACTTGATTCGAGCAGTTTACAATGTTTAGTAAGAGGAAAGAAAAGAATTTCTCGCGGTTTTATATTGATGTCAATTTGTATTGCAAATTCTTGTATTGCTAGTATGCTCACTAAAGTTTCTTTATGCAACAACCCTATTAATTTGGCTAAGTCATAAAAGTGCCAACCTAATTAGCTTAGGTGCCGTTTTATGCAAAATGCCAAGTTCAACCGGCCAAGCCCCCATGCATCTAGGTGTCGGTCTTAGATGGCCAATTTGACGGGTAAGACTTGCGGAGTATGCTAGATACTCGAGGCTTTGCCACTACATGTGTATTTTCAGGATTCCCGCAAGCCGTGTTGTGAGATTGTTGTGGTAAGGTTGTGTGGGATGGCGAGGAGCCCAAAGAATGGACCATTGAATGGGTTCCTAGCTCTCCGACCCATGATGAGTGAGCCGTGGCCTAGGCCGGCATGGTTCACTTAAGTTATCTATGTATCGTCGTGTTATGTAATCGCTTCCGCGCTTTATTTCAAACAAAGATCGTGATTATGTAAACTTAAATTCGAACTTAATGTATCTTTTATTTGGAACTCTATGTTGTAATCCAGACTTAATTATGTAAACTTGCAAATCGTGTATGTTTGTTAATGTGATGCTATGTATGGTTGCTTCGTCAATCATCTCCCAAGGATAGGGGTGTGACACGTGGTATCGAGCCGACTTGGGATTTACGTCATACTAACACTCGTTCTAAAAATCTTAAACCCGTTTTTGTGTCACGGTGAGGTACGAGTCTAGAAAGGCCAATATAAGTACTATACAAAATGGTGACAAAACTAACCCCGTGTTATGATTGTTTAAATATTTTGCAACTACGGCTTTGGCTAAGGTATGTTTGCAATTTAAATTAGCACTCCGTGCCCGCGGAAGTAATAATACGGGACAATGCCGGCTCGTGGCTATATCGCGAGGCGATCCCTTTCATGGATCGTAAGAGTAGAATTGTGCTTTGTTTTTGGTAGTTTATTTTATTTCGATGTATTTTTTCTGGAATCAATCTCTTGCAGGTACATAACAACGCTTTAGTTCGTGTAGTATCGTGTGAGAGGTGTGTGCGCTTGTCCATATTCATATCGGTAGGCGTAGTCTTTTATTTTGTGAGGACGTATGGAAACGACATACTGAGCATTCATCATATTCGCATACCATCTCATCATATCAAGCATATGCATGTGAACTTATCTAAATGAAACCATCATGAAAAATGGAACACATAGCTTCATTCTCACAAAAGATTGAAAACCGGAAACAAGAACATGGCAGATTTGTTAGATTTCATGAAAACGAGCTTAACTCCCAAATTACTTGACCAAATAGGGCAAATGAGAACTTTCTGGAAAGCTTGTGTTATGCACTACAACAATTTGCTAGTCTCAGGTCTTGCAAAAATCTGGAACGTAGCTAGAATGGCCCATCACAGAGAGCTGTTTCTGGATTTCCAGAACAAGCTCCGGTTCTGTCCCTATCGTGGATCGGTCATAACTTTCAAACGACAAGTCGGATTGAGCTGTTGTAGGATGCGTTGGAAATCTTAAGAAATTATATAAAACTTTTGTAACAAAGTAAAAATTTTATTCTGCCCAGAAACAGGAGAAAATGTCGAGTTTCCAGAACGGGTCAAATCTGTCTAGAAAACTGAACCGTGTTAGGTCTTGTGCGAAAAGTTTTGTTGCATTCTTTTGCAAGCTTGTGCCATTTCCATCTTTCATGCTTTACTTATTAGCGTGTATTGTTGTTGGATATTGAGTTTTGACTTGTCTTTCAAAATTCTCCGACAGATGGCTCCCGACAAGCTCATGTTGGACCGCGAGAACCTCGCGCGGCGTGTGCACGAGTTGGAGCAGGAGCGTGCTGCCCTGCAGGCCGCCCTCACCACTCAGCACCGCCGAGCTTGCTGCCCGCACTGCCGAGGTGGACACCCTCCTTACGCAGCTCGAGTATAGCGAGGCGGAGAGTTGGAACCTCCACGAGCAGCTCCACGACGCCAATCTCGCCCTTGAGGGCGATGGAGCCGCCGCTTTGCAGGCCACGCTGAGGGAGCGTGAGGCACAGCTTACCACTGCGAATGAGGAGAACTACATCCTCTCCGGTCAGGTGGACGCCCTTCTTGAGGAGAAGGACGAGTTGGAGGTTACTCTCTTGGAGACTCAGGGCGCTAGGGATGCTTTGGAGGGAGACCTCCAGAACGTCCAGGCGACCATCGTGCAGAACAATGCTACCATAGAGCACCTCCAGGCCGCCAACAACGCCCTGCACGCCATCCTTAATGGCGGACCTCCCGAGCCACTTGAGATCATCCCACCCGAGGAGGACGTGGAGATGAGTGATGGTGAGGATGCTTCCGACGTCGAGGACGGAGCACCACCCTCTCCCATGAGGCGTGACGACGACTACTACGGCGATGACGACGAGTAGTTTTCACGACCGGTGGTCGTAGCTCTATGTGTTGTAGGATTTGTAATCTCGTGAGGCATGTAACCGTGTATGGAAAACGATCCACGTGTTGTTAATTAAGCTCTTCGAGATTTGTGTTCGTTATGGGTCACATGTGATGTAACCTAAGACCGTGTTGTATCGGATTTGTGGTTTCCCGTGTATAAAAAATTTCTATCATGATGCTAGCTATGTTGGAATCTATGGAATAGGTGTGTTGCCAATGCATTATGCTTATTTCATCGCTATTTCTTTCATACATGCAATCTGAAATTTTTGGTCCCTTATGTCAAATGTTATGTTTTCTTGCCATTTTAGCTCTTGTTCTAATGAGCTAACGTGAGAAAATTTTTCATATGTGACAGATGGTGAATACCCGTCGTGGTGAAGCTTCCGGCAGTGGTCAAGGTGGGAGGGATGAGCAGCTACCTAACCCTCCACCTCTCACGCCGTTGGAGCAACTCGTGGCAAATCAAAACGAGATGTTCTGCTTGTTCTTCGCAAGCCAAGTTAATCAAGGACAAGGCCAAGGACCGCCACCCCAAGGGCCGAGAAATTCCACCTATGCCGACTTTTGGGCGACTCAACCGCCAAAGTTTGGTGAAGCTACTACCGATCCTTTGGAGGCAGATAACTTCCTCCGCATCATTGAGTCGAAGTTTGCTCTCCTTAATTGCACATCGGAGCAGAAGGTTCTCTTTGCGGCTCAACAACTCCGGGGCTCTGCTAGTGCATGGTGGGCAAGTTTCACCGCCGCTCTTCCCGCCGGAACACAAGTGAATTGGCCGGACTTTTGTGCTGCGTTTCGCGCACACCACATTTCCGCCGGTCTCATGAAGCGCAAGTTGCAAGAATTCCTCAATTTGAAGCAAGGTACCGGAACCGTGCAAGAGTATGCACGGAAGTTCAACTACTTGGCTCAGTATGCATCCTATCATGCCGACACGGATGACAAGAAAAAGGACTGCTTTCGTTCGGGCCTAAGCCCGAAGTTGCAAGATCGCTTGGCTCAAGTTACCACCGGCACGTTCAATGACTTGATGAGTGCCGCAATTGTGCAAGAAGATGCTATCCGTGCTCACCAAGAGAATAAGAAGAGGAAGCGTGCCGTAGGAAATCCATGCTCCGCCTAAGTACAAGTTAGCCATCACTTTCCTGTCCGCCGACGAGGGATCACGCCAATTTGTGCCGCAGCAACACCACCACTCTCACGGTGGAAATCAGCAGCACAACAATTCTTCTCGCCCTCCACAGCAGCAATACCAAGGTGCTAGACCCGGTCCCCAAGGTCCGTGCTTTAATTGTGGACGTCCGGGTCACTTCGCAAAGGATTGTCGTGTTCCAACATGTAACCCGGGCAAGAACAACACCAACAATGGTTCCGGAAGTGGCAACAACAATCAAAACCGCAATGGGAATAATGGAAATGGGAATCGCAACCAATCATCCACTCCGAATGCTAAGAATGGCCGAGTCAACTATACCACGGCCAAAGAGATTCAAGCGGGAGAACCGGTACTTTCGGGTATGTTTTCGGTGAATAACCACTCCACTTTGGTTCCGTTTGATTCCGGTGCAACTCATGATTTCATTAGTCAAGCATGTGCAAAAACCCTACAACTCACTCCTACCGTTTTGGATATTCCCTACATCATCACATCACCCGGTGGAAAATAAAAACAAACCTAGAATTGAGGCAAGTACCACCAAACCTAGAGAGAAAAGTATACCCCTCCTCTCTCATAATTTTAGAAGGGCAAGGAATAGACATAATCCTAGGTATGAGATGGATGAAACTCCATAAAGCCGTTTTGCACATCGATTCCCGAGAAGTTCATCTAAACTCACCACTCCATGGTTCATCTATTCTCCGATTACCCCATCTAAAATTCTCCACCTCTAAAATCTACCATCTTGAGGGAAAAAGGATTGAGGATATTTCCGTGGTATGTGAGTTTCCTGATGTGTTTCCGGATGACTTACTGGGCATGCCACCCGATCGGGATGTTGAGTTTAAAATTGAGCTCCAACCCGGTACGGCACCAATTTCCCGTAGGCCGTACAAGATGGCTCCCAATGAGCTAGCGGTGTTAAAAGAGCAATTAAGTGAGCTTATGTATAAAGGATATATTCGCCCTAGTTCATCTCCGTGGGGATATCCCGCTCTCTTTGTGAAAAAGAAGGACAAGACGCTACGTCTATGTGTGGATTATCGCCCTGTCAATGCGGTAACTATCAAGAATAAATACCCGCTCCCTCGGATTGATATTCTCTTTGATCAATTAGTTGGTGCTAAGGTCTTCTCTAAGATTGATCTCTAATCCTGTTACCACCAAATCAAAATCCGAGCAGAAGATATTCCAAAAACCGCATTCTCTACGCGGTATGGTCTCTTTGAATATCTCGTCATGTCTTTTGGGCTTACAAATGCTCCGACTCATTTCATGTACTTGATGAATTCGGTTTTTATGCCCGAGTTGGATAAGTTTGTCGTGGTCTTCATTGACGACATTCTTATTTATTCGAAGTCCGAAGAAGAGCATGCCGACCACCTTCGCATTGTTCTCCGACGGCTTCGTGATCATCAATTATATGCCAAATTTAGCAAATGTGAATTTTGGTTGAAGCAAGTTCCTTTCCTGGGTCATATCATATCCGTGGAGGGTATTTCCGTTGACCCGAGTAAGGTTGAAGAAGTGCTTACTTGAAAGTACCCAAGATCGGTGAGACAAATTCGAAGTTTTCTCGGTCTTGCCGGCTATTATCGGAAATTCATTCCCAATTTTTCAAGCATAGCCAAGCCTATGACAAAATTATTGGAAAAGGATGCTAAGTTTAAATGGATCCGTGAATGTGAAGAAGCCTTCCAAACTCTCAAGAAGCATTTGACCTCCGCTCCGGTGTTAGCACAAGCCGACATCACCAAGCCGTTCGACGTGTATTGTGATGCGTCCGACACCGGCCTAGGATGTGTGCTAATGCAAGAAGGTCGTGTCATTGCTTATGCTTCCCGTCAACTTAGCAAGCATGAACAACACTACCCTACCCATGACTTGGAACTAGCCTCGGTTGTCCTTGCTTTGAAAACTTGGAGGCATTATTTACTTGGAAATCTTGTCAATCTCTACACCGATCATAAGAGTCTCAAATATATCATCACCCAACAAGAGTTGAATATGAGGCAACGTCGATGGTTGGAATTAATCAAGGATTATGAGTTGGAAATTCATTATCATCCGGGTAAAGCTAATGTGGTTGCCAACGCTTTGAGTCGCAAGGATCAATGCAATCATATTACTCGGTTGTTCTATGGAAAATTCAGAAATTTCAGATTTCAGGGAACCAAGCTTGCGAGTTATTCCCGATGGCTCGTTGTATAATCTAGCTCTTATTCCTATCCTTCATGAGGAAATTATTGAGGCACAGAAGAAGGATGAAGGAATGGAATTTATCCGGCAAAGGATAGAAAAAGATGAGGCTATATGTTTCCGACAAGATGCGGATGGTGTATTATGGTTCAACCAACATCTCGTTGTTCCGATGGATATGGAATTACAGAAGAAAATCATGGATGAGGCACGCATGAAGCGTGAGATTGCACGGTATGTGGCCGAGTGCGATACTTGTCACCGATCACTTGAGAAAAGCCGGATTATTGAACCCATTGAAAATTCCCGTTTGGAAGTGGGAGGACATTGCTATGGATTTTATCATTGGATTGCCTCTCACATCAAAGAAACATGATTGAATTTGGGTTATTGTGGATAGATTAACCAAATCCGCCCATTTCATCCCCGTCCATACTACCTACAATACCAAGAAGTATGCCGAGCTATACATCTCAAGAGTGCTATGATTGCATGGAGTACCCAAAACCATTGTTTCCGATCGAGGTCCGCAATTTGTATCTCGCTTTTGGGAGCAATTGCATTCTTGTCTTGGTACCACTCTCATTAGAAGTTCCGCTTATCACCCTCAAACGGATGGACAAAGCGAAAGGTTGAATCAATATTTGGAGGATATCTCGAGAGCATGTGCTATGGAAAATCGAGGAAATTGGGACGATTGTCTTCCATTCGCCGAATTCTCGTACAACAATAGCTATCAAGAGAGTTCGAGAATGTCGCCGTTCGAAGCATTGTATGATCATTCTTGTCGTACACCGTTGAATTGGTCGGAAGCTTGAGAAAGAACTAATTTTGGTCCCGATCTTGTCACTCAAGCCGAAGAAAATGTCCGACAAATTCAAGCCAACATGAAAGGACAATCTCGTCAAGTTAGTATCTTGGTTTGGAATTAAAGGAAAGTTAGCACCCCGCTATATCGGACCCTATCCGATTGTGGAAAAGCATAGAGCGGTTGCTTACGATTGCAACTACCGAAAAGTGTTGCTCGTGTGCATAATGTGTTCCATGTCTTGCAACTCAACAAATGCTTGAAGCCTCCGATAGATGTGGTCATTTCCAACACCGAGCAACTAGAAGAACATCTCTCCTACCTCGAATACCCCGTCCGGATTATCGATCAAAGCGATCGGGTAACTCGCAATCGCACCACCCCTTCTACAAAGTGCAATGGAGTAACCACACCGAGGAAGAAGCAACTTGAGAACAAGAGTATTTCCTAGAGAAGAACTTTCCCGAGTTTCTCGCGTCACACAAATCGGTAATTTCGCACTGCCTCTCCTTAATTAGTTGCGATTCTCGGGACGAGAATTTCTTTAAGGGGAGGGCTGTGGCATCCCATGTCACGAATTAGAGGTAATGACCTAATTAGACCCTAATCACATCATTAGTGCAAACCCTAACTCTAATCATACAAAAGAAAATAAGAAAAAGAAAAATGGAAAAAAATCAAAGAAAAGGGAAAAGACCTAGGGTTAAACCCTAGTTTTAAGAAAAGTGCAAAAAATATAAGAGAACCACCCACATATTTTTGCACCATCTGATTGCTCATGCCAAATAATGATTTTACAGCATTTTTACAACATTTTTGAACAAAGTTTTAAAAGCTCAAAAATTCAAATTCAAATTTGAAACCCGTCTGCTTATGAATTTTACATGAATTTTTGAGAGCCGAATTGAAACTTTAACCTGAAAGGAAAAAATTGGATCTTTTCTTTGTGAAGCCTCCCATATTTTTTTTTAATTTTCGGAGCACTAGAATTTGCGTTTTTGATCAAATTTCGGCAAAACAGATTCAAATTTCAAAAATTGACCCGAGCACTATTGCCCACCGGGCAATGGCGGCCCAACCGTCGGTTCGGCGAGCCACCAGGCCGCGCACGCGCCCCGCCCACCCTGTCACGTCGCCACGCCACCTTCCCAGCTGCCACTGTACCCGACTCGCAACCCGCGACGCCCGAATTGAAGGCGTCGCGCCTTCGCCTCGCCGTCCGTGCACCGCCCGTCCGGCCGCCCCTAGAAAATGTGCACGGGAGCCAAGGCCCCATCTTCATCCGCCTCAAACCGCTCCTCTGCCTCCCCCTACATCCCCTGCCCTCTTTCCCCTTGCCCGTGCGTGAATCAACGAAACGCCGCCACCGTCCGCCGCGATCGCCATGGCCCCTTGTTTCTCTTTGCCAAATCGCGCACAAGGTCGCCCTACAGCTCCCCACCGATGCGCTCCCCTCACCGTGCAACGAGTCGCCGGGAATTTGGAGAAGGAGCCGCCACCGTCGTCCTGCCCCGCCACCTCACCGTCGCGAACCCCTCCCCGGCCTCCCTCTGCACCGCCCGTCACCACGCCGTCGATCCCCAGCCCCGGGTGAAGCTCTCCGGCCAAACCCCTCTCTCTCTTGCCCCTCGAGCTGGATGCGCGAGGCCGCCGAAGTTCCACGAGCGTCGCCGCTCGCCGCCGCGTCGCTCCGGCCGCCGTTGGGCCCCGTCATCCACCACCCCCCCGAGCGCAGAGCATGCGCCGCCGCGAGCAAGTACATGAGTTTGTAAACTAAAATGTTTTCGAAACTACATGACTTGTACCTTCATAAAAGTAACATGATCTCGTCGGACCTGGTCATTTTCATATTTTTACAAAAATG
Source organism: Chloris gayana (assembly GCA_031894775.1). Lineage (NCBI taxonomy): Eukaryota > Viridiplantae > Streptophyta > Magnoliopsida > Poales > Poaceae > Chloris > Chloris gayana. The sequence continues at coordinate 29,544 of JAUNZO010000752.1, forward strand.
TAAAAGGTCAATCGATAAAAACTGACTTAAGTCATAACTTTAAAAATATAGATCCAAATTTGATTCCACTTGGACAGAGCCTGAATATGAACACACTTGAATTTCTGGCACTAGAAAATCTACATTTCATTGCATAGTTTTCAAGTTATTACATTTATGGCATTCTCTGTATTTAATTTTTAATTAAATCTATATAAATTATTCTAGCATGAAACTTGGTAGATATACTCATCATAGTCCTGTACACTTGCATAAAATCCCATGTTTAATTTTGAGCATGCTAAGTAATTTTTTTTGCCCTTATATTAATTCAAGAAAAGGTTAATTTCAGCACAAATAAAAATGGTTTATGTTCCTAGAAATTACATTTTTGCATGTTTATGTAAATCTCACTCCCCACAATGTTACTTAGTCCCTCATGGCAGGTTTAGTAAGAAGTTTCCGTTAAATTCATGTATGTGTTAAATTTGTAATCAAGTTCTTGATTTAGGGTTGCATCGTCATCACATGCGATGATAAACACCTAACCCTAAATTGCATCGGTTCGCATTTGAGCTTTGATCATAATTTCAAATCTGAACACTGGAGTTGATCACGGCACTCATGTCCATGTATTAAGTCAATTCTCATGTATGGTTAAGGCTACACATGATAAATGAATTAACTTCACTAAAAAAGAGCAAGTTTGTGTAGATATGCATACTAGGAATCTCACGAAACTACATTTTACTAAACATATTCATATGCACTCATGCGAAACAGCACACATGCATTACCATTTTCATCAACCTTGTATTCCTTTTACTTATGCATCGCATTTCATTGTCTAGGTGACGACGTTGAATTGATTCCGCCGGAAGAGACCATTGCAACTCTCAACGCGTGTGAAGCTAGTACTAACTTCGATCCCTTTCAAGGCAAGCCCCGGTGCATTCCTATTATTTTGAAATGTTTTACTTTTATCACTATATTGAGGATGATGATTGTGCATTTATGTTCTAGGAATTTATTTGGAAATCCACGTGCATAAATTCCTACATGTCCTATGTAGAATATGTGTCATATCCTCATTAGGAATGCTATGCTATGCTTATGGAGACAACGATAGAATGGGAATCTCACATATGGCTTATGATTAAATTTAAAGATGATGAATTGATTAAAACCGAGAACACCCATTGTGGCTGCTCGAACAAGTTTGAGTTGTGTACCACTTGCATACCTTTCTTATGGGGATTGGTAAACCTACGTAGCTTGTGGATTGTAACGGATATCTCACAGACCCGGAGGTGATGTGTATGGCACGGTGGTTGCACGGGTTGAGGACCGTTGGAGAATGCACGGGTTAAGCCTTGGGCACGTTGTTGAACGGGTCGCAAGGGGGACGTGTACTCGGTATCGGTGGCCCCGTGTTTTCCTTTATGATGAACTCGCGAAAGGTGGCCATACGTGTTCTTAAATGATGCGTATGTCATGCATTTGGGTCTTTCCTGCAGGATTAATAATTCGATAATTATCGCCGTTTCCTCTCGGTTAATGAGTACCACTTGATTCGAGTTGTTTACAATGTTTAGTAAGAGGAAAGAAAAGAATTGCTCACGGTTTTATATTGATGTCAATTTGTATTGCAAATTCTTGTATTGCTAGTATGCTCACTAAAGTTTCTTTATGCAACAACCCTATTAATTTGGCTAGGTCATAAAAGTGCCAACCTAATTAGCTTAGGTGCTGTTTTATGCAAAATGCCAAGTTCAACCGGTCAAGCCCCCATGCATCTTGGTGTCGGTCTTAGATGGCCAATTTGACGGGTAAGACTTGCGAAGTATGCTAGATACTCGAGGCTTTGCCACTACATGTGTATTTTCAGGATTCCCGCAAGCCGGGTTTTGCAATTGTTGTGGTAAGGTTGTGTGGGATGGAGAGGAGCCCAAAGAATGGACCATTGAATGGGTTCCTAGCTCTCCGACCCATGATGAGTGAGCCGTGACCTAGGCCGGCATGGTTCACTTAAGTTATCTATGTATCGTCGTGTTATATAAACTTAAATTCGAACCTAATGTATCTTTTATCCGGAACTCTATGTTGTAATCGAGACTTAATTATGTAAACTTGCAAATCGTGTATGTTTGTTAATGTGATGCTATGTATCGTTGCTTCGTCAATCATCTCCCAAGGCGATTCGTACCACACTAATCTATCTTTCGGGAGAGGGGTATGACAATGTGATAATGATTTAAATGCTTCACGGGAGTTGCTGAAGTAAATTAAATTCTTAATTGCAATTAAAATCATTTCACCTTGCTGGAAACTAATTTATTTTATACTCAGTGATCACGTGTATTTGATGAATTTCGCACGTATTCCATAAAACATTTAAATCATGTTTTATTCAAAATTCACACATCACCTTAGCATCATGTAGCTGCAGTGGTGAACGCGGTATCCGGCGCGGAGGAGCCGAGGCTACTATCGTTGTTGACCCAGCTTGCTCGGGGTCAAGATCAAGGCAAGCTCCGTTGCACAACCTTTTAATTAAGTCTTTTATTTTCATCATTGTGCTTGTAGGCCTGTAATGTGCATTAGGTTTATTGGAGTTGTGATGAAAACTCTAGCATGTAGTAGGATCCTGTTATCCTGATTCGATAGACCTACGTTGATGCTTGCTTCATTAGGGCAATGATCCGTCAAGTTGTAGATAGAAAAATCACTTTTGGACATGTTGCTAAGTATTTGAGATGAGAATGGAAATTGGTGGCCGGACAGGCAACTTAGGTGGAAAGTGAACGACTGAAAGAGTCTTCAAAGTGGTGGCCCCGTTTGTGCACACAAGGACCACGTCGTGTCCGACCGATGTGGATAAGTTTGAACGTATTGTTTGCATCATGGTGTTAATGGGCCCAGTAAACCGATGTACCGATGGTTGTTGTATGTTAGAGAGATATCCTACTCCCTTGGTTACTAGGCAGGAATTTGGGAGGAGAGGAGGGAACACTCTACTCACGGATGACGTCCGTGACGGCATCGCGTGAGGGACCCTTCTTGGGGGAGCTAGGCCCGACTAACATTACAGTGGTGGCTGGGAAAGGTTGTCTCATGCAGCTTCTAGGAAGCGTACATGTGACGTGCGAACAGGTTTCTCCTGCAGGATGTAAATCAATTCGAATCGCTGTCCCTCACAGTAACAAGTACCACTTATCTCGTCCGCCGGAACGTAGTAAGAAGAGAAACATTGATGATGATGATTATGCTTAATTTGCTGTATTGCTTAAGTACTTGTTTTGGAAACATGTAATGCATTAGCATAGTGCAAATTAAATTTACTCTTTTATGCAACTTAATTAAACTGCTAAAAGTTGAAAGTAAGGATTCACTTGTAGGCCAGCTTAGTGCTCAAATTATCCTACCCCCTAGACTTTCCATGTCTAGGAGTCGGCCGTAGTTGGCCACTTTGACGGGTCGGTCTTGTTGAGCTCTAGTTGCTCGAGCTTTGCTCTATGTGGTTTTCAGAGGACCCCGTCGAGCACGGCGGAGTCGACGGAGATGAAGTCCGGCAGGATCGGTTCTCGGACGGAGGCCACTACACCTGGGAGTGGTGCGGTCCGGAGGAGTAGTGATGTTGATGTGCCGGTAAGGTGTTTTAGGGCAGAAACACATGTCTCTGCCGGATGTCCCGTGACGTATCGTCGAGAGAGCGACTGTATCTTATTGCTTACGTTGTACTAGTTATTTTCCAAACTTATTTGCTTCTGGTGCTCATGAGACTCGATGTACTACCGTGCTGGATGGATGTATGAGACTTGTACTTATATCCATTGTATCATGCTATTGTTTGTATGTTGTAATATCGGGCATCACAACGCGTCATGCCACCCATGATGATCCTGGAGAGGAAACGCCTCTTCATGAGGTGGGTCTATCACAGCGTGGTATCGGAGCCATCTTGGGGATATTACAATAGCTTAAGCAGCCTATTTTCGAAAACTAGGATGTTATCGTGTGAGGACGTGTCCGTAAGGACTATAGTAGTTATAAAGGTGGCAAAACTGACTTTATGACTGCAACATAGGCCCAGATTACTTTTCTGCAAAACTTACAATTATGTATTGATGCACCTACGTCCAGGTAAGCAGGTAAGTGAACACTCGCACACTCCGGGTAGCGGATATGCGACGGCCCCAACCCAAGTGGTCTGAATGGGGAGTTCTCGTTCTTCGGAACATATGAGGACCGTCAACCACGGACGTCTCGTGGGATTCCCGCCAGCGAAGGGGAGCAGGATGTTGTTTCTCAAGCGGCGGCCTACCTGAGATGCGGCCCGTATGGAATGATACGGTGTGTATTTAAATATTGTAAAATATTATCTATCTATCTATCTGCATGGGATGTGAATGTGAATGTGGATATGGATATCTTTCTACAGGTACGCTAATCACGTTATCGGTAGAACGTGTAGGAAACGTGACTTGAGTATGAGTGACACCGCCACCGAATACTACATATGGTCCTATTCGTGACCAAACCGCTTTTGTTTTTGTGAGGACGAATAGGACAAGTTTGCATTCATGCTAAAAGTTGCAACCCTAAGTATAAAGGAAATTTGTAATCTGAAACTTTCAGCAACTTGCTAATAGAAGAAAATTCATAACTTTTCGCTGGAATCTTGGATTTGAGTGATCTTACATGTTCTGGAAACCAAAAGAAGTCAACTAAATTGTCAAGTAGGTTGTATGTCATTTGAAACCAGATTGAGGGAGTTATGCTCTGTTTTGTTCAGAGGTGCTGTTCCTGTTTTCCAGAATGACAGCCTGGTTGATTTTCCTCATAACTCTCAGCTCGATTGTCAGAATGAGGCAAATGAGCACTTTCTGGAAAGCTTGAATCACGAGCTTCAACTTTGGTAGTCTAAGGAAGGATTGGTTCTGAGTTTGCAGGGTCGAAAATTTCAGATCCACCTCTGTGAACTGAAAAGCCCTCTGTGCTGTTTTCAGAACCATAGGCCTGTACTTTTTCAGTCATACCTTTGTGCTCATGAGTTGGATACAGGTGATCTTGTACTTGATGGAAAGGTTGAAACATGAGCTAAAATTTTAGTACGCATTTGGAGGACCAGTTCTGATTCTATCTGGTTCATTTTGTCAGTTTTATTCACTGTACAGGTTGCTGTTTCAGAATGCACAGTCTGTCAAGAAATGTTCATAACTTTTCGCTCGTGCAGTGGAATGAGCTGATCAAATACTTGCATTTAAAAATCTTTACCATATCCATTGCTCATGTGATGCTTCTTGGTAATTAACATCCATACTTTCAGTGCATCATACTCACTTGGTAAAGATTTTCTTGTGATTAACAGATGTCGTCTGACAGCGAGTCCGATCACGGACACGGGGACGTGACGTGGCCCGCTGTGTCTGAGACCCTCCCTAGCATGCTGTGGGCGCTGTTGGAGACCTTTGGATACACCCAGCCCCCGGTGTACTTTTACTAGCACGTCAGGTTTGCGGTAGTCCTTCTTCACCAGATGAAGGTGGAGATCGTTGACCACCCTCGCGAGGGGAGAAGGACATCTGTCTACCAGCTATTCGCCAAGGTGCCGCACGAGGGACAGGCCAAGCTGGCTCAGCACATGATGGCCGAGTTTGGAGACTCGAACAAGGACTCATTGGCGGGCACACCTTTTGAGCTGATCCCGACGCTCGACTACCACGACGAGGTGACCGAGCGACGCCTCAGGAGGATATCTCACACTGTGCTCGGCTACAGCTGCGTCGCCCGCTACGCTGGTGAGATGTACTGGGTGCACCGAGACACGAACATGATGGCAGCGCGTCTCTGGGACCGTGTTACCCAGATGACGTCGGACTACAGCGAGCTGAATGCGCGCATGAATACCCTCGCTTAGGCTCACTTCAACACCGTTCAGGACTTGTAGAGCAAGACCCAGGAGGCTGCGAGAGTCACGGACGAGCGTCATGCTTTCGTCCGTAAGAGGGACGCCCTATTGGTTCAGCGTAACCTCCTGCTGGAGGAGCGAGACGAGCTCCGACAGGAGAGGGATGACCAGACCCGTGAGCGCGACGAAGCACGCCAGCAGTTGGCGGGCCGTGACGCGCGAGTGGCACAATAGGAGCACTATATCCACCACCTCCACGGTCACTTGCAGATCTCCTAGCAGACGACGAAGGAGCAGTTCCACGACATACAGGTGTTGGAGGGACAGGTCGCGCAGTTGTAGCAGCTGTTGCAGGCTGCCCTGGCACCTCCCCCACCGCACGAGGACGCGTCCGATGTCGAGGACCCGTAGGAGTGTCCCATCCCGTTGTGATGGCAGTAGGTGCAGGTTGACTAGCAGCTAGCAGCCATGATTATTTTGTGCTCGATAGCTGGACTAAATCGAGTAGTACCCTAACTAGTGAGGGATGTGCGAATGTGTATTTGTATTTGTATGGCTTGTCGATGATGGATGTATGAACTATGGATAATATGGAAATGTGGCATCTTTGTGCTAGATTGTGAAAATTGTGTTGCATTTTATTTCCATATGAGACGTTCTTTTAAATGTTCATACTATAGTCACGAGTCGTTTATTGACTGTTGGGAATGTTGCTTCCTTATAGATGGCTGAAAACGTCGAGGTTCTGGACAACGGGTGGATGTGGACCGATTGCTCCGGCAGGCAATGCAGACGTTTGGACACACCGAGCCCCCTGCTTACGTAGGGAAGGAGTTTGTTGATCGAGGCCAGTTGGCTGGCACCATACACGTGGTGGTGCCGGACAAGGTGACCCACCCACCTCAGGAGTCATGGATGGTGACCACGACGGATCTCACGATACACAGCGCGTGGGACCTAGATGCATGGGGCCTAACCGGTTCAACTTGGCATTTTGCATAAAACAGCGCCTATGCTAATTAGGTTGACGCTTTTATGATTTAGCCAAATTAATAGGGTTGTTGCATAAAAGGAGCTTTAGTGAGCATACTAAGAAATTCAAGAGTTTGCAATACAAATTGATAGCAATATAAAACAACGAGCATCTCAATCTTTTCCTCTTACTAAACATTGCAAACTGCTCGAAACAAGTCGTACTCATTAACCGAGAGGAGGAAACGGCGACAATTATCGAATTATTAATTTCTGCAGAAAAGCCCCAAATGCACGACATACACATCATTTAAGAACACGTATGGCCACTGTTCGCGGGTTCATCATAAAGCAAAACACGGGGCCACCGACCCCGAGTTCACGTCCCCTTGCGACCGTTCAACAACGTGCCTAAGGCTTAACCCGTGTACTCTCCAACGGTCCTCAACCCGTGCAACCACCGTACCATACACATCACCTCCGGGTCGGTGAGATATCCGGCTCACTTTACAACCGACAAGCTACATAGGTTTACCAATCCTCATAAGAAAGGTATGCAAGTGGCACACAACTCAAACTTGTTCGCGGAGCCACAATGGGTGTTCTCAATTTTAATCAATTCATCATTTTCATCTTTAATCATAAGCAATATGTGAGTGTCCCATACTATCGTTGACTCCATAAACATAGCATAGCATTTCTATCAAAGATATGACACATATTCTGATGTGGACTAGGGTCCCGATCTTCCGAAAAGTTCAGATAACTCTTGATTTGGCGAAGATGTGACACACGTCGATCCGGCTCCTGAACAACACGTTCGAACCCCGCAATCGCAGCACCGCGTCCTCTATGGTTATCAACCGACGTTGCACGGTTGACCTCGCCAAGAAGGCTAATCCCTGCCTGCGAATCAAGAACACAAGCAAGAACAAGAAAGAACGCAACCAAGTTTGCAGATGTATGATTAATCTCACGAGTTGGGGTCTCACAAACCGATGAACGGCAAAACTGTCTAAGCAGAATAATCTAAGCAAACCTCAACCCTAACATGGGTGGCGGCTGCTACTAATAAAGACTTGGGGACATGCAAGAACCCCCTGGATGCTCCCCTAATGGCTCACCCAAGATACACGACCCAAAGGCCAAAAACGGTGACGCAGCACCAAGTAAGATTCTGGACGTTCCAATGTTTCGATGATTCCCGGCGACTCCGGAACAATTTTGACATGAGACCGGTTCCAGTGGAAAGGTTATGAAATTATCTTTCCATCCATATATAGAACGTCCAAATCCGACTTTGTATGCGATCTGGGTGTCTATTTTAATTCAGCCTATTCCTAGACTCCGAAACAGACTCGAAGTCGACTTGATTTGGGCCTCCACAATGTCTTGCGCCTCTTGCTGGACCTCCACGCCTCCAAGCCCTCTTCCATTCATATTATGGTCCTCTCCTTGATTCCTAATCACAATAAAATCATTAGGTAGCAAACTATTCTCAAAATTATGAAAGGAAAGACTTAGAACGAGCTCATCTCTAAAGTCAATTGTCGGGCGGTTCTAATTTAACTTCCCTTTTACCAGCAATCATATACTTTTGAGTCATCTTTTCAATGTTGTGCTTAGTTGTTTCATGCATTTTCAAAATAAACTCAGCACGTTCCTTAGCATCAAAGTGAACTCTCTCACTAGTAGGCAAAGGCAAAATATCAATAGGAGCACGGGGATGAAAACCATACACTACCTCAAAAGGACTTACCTTGGTGGTCGAATGTGTTGCACGATTATATGCAAATTCCACATGAGGCAAACATTCCTCCCACATCTTCAGATTTGTCTTTAAAATAGCTCTTAACATGGTGCACAATGTGCGGTTCACTACCTCGGTTTGGCCATCAGTTTGTGGGTGACATGTTGTAGAGAACAACAACTTCGTTCCCAACTTATTCCATAGGGTGCGCCAAAAATGACTCAAGAATTTGGTGTCACGATCTGAAACAATAGTAAAAGGCATACCATGCAAGCGAACAATCTCTTTGAAAAATAGATCAGCAATATGAATAGCATCATCACTCTTATGACAAGGTATAAAGTGAGCCATCTTAGAAAATCTATCCACGACAACAAAAATACTATCCCTTCCCCTCTTAGTCCTAGGCAGTCCTAAAACAAAATCCATAGAAATATCCGCCCAAGGTATTGAAGGAGCGGGAAGAGGCATATACAAACCATGTGGACTCAACAGAGACTTCTGTAACGTCCCGCCACTCCGGGCCGGGTCCGCTTACCCCTGGCAGCTTAATAGGTCTTCAAGATTTCCTCACGGACCAACACTAGTCTTTTCCGAGCACTTTGTCCTCACTCATGCACACCCGGGAATCACTTCTCGGTCGGTCACCCACCCTAAATTGCTCTAGGCCAAGCACGCTTAACCTTAGAGTTCTTTAGAGATAAGCTTCCGGAAAAGAAGTTGCAACTTGTTGACATGAGTATTATATCAATCCTATTAAGCCCTAGGCCAGGATGTTACACACTCACCCCTTAGAGGACCGACGTCCTCGTCGGTCCACCCCGAGCCAGGAACTTCCTCTCTTAGCCATGTCCATGTGTCCACTCGCCAGCACATGTGTCATGCTGTGTGACCACTCCGGGCCCACACCAGCCATGCACACCATGCCTGCACACGAGCAACACATGCGCCCGTGAAACCGCGAGAGTCGACTCTTATACCATTTGTAACGTCCCGCCACTCCGGGCCGGGCCCGCTTACCCCGGCAGCTTAATAGGTCCTCAAGATTTCCCCACATACCAACACTAGTCTTTTCCGAGCACTTTGTCCTCGCTCATGCACACTCGGGAATTACTTCTCGGTCGGTCACACATCCCTAAATTGCTCCGGACCAAGCACGCTTAACCTTAGAGTTCTTTAGAGATAAGCCTCCGGAAAAGAAGTTGCAACTTGTTGACATGAGTATTCTATCAATCCTATTAAGCCCCGGGCCAGGATGTTACAACTTCGCTTTTTGACAAGTAGTGCAGCGAGCCACAAAACGCTCAACCTCTCTTCTCAACCGTGGCCAAAGGAAGTGTATGGCCAACACATCCGCCGTCTTCTTTGCACCAAAATGTCCCATCAATCCGCCTCCATGCGCTTCCTGTAACAACAAAAGACGAACGAAACCAACTGGAATGCAAAGACGGTTAGCTCTAAACAAATATCCATCATTTATCACAAACTTGTTCCATGTACGACCCTCTCTACAATGCAGCAAAACATCTTTAAAATCAGCATCAAGAGCATATTGTTCTTTAATTGATTCAAGCCCAAAAATGCGACAATCAAGGTGTGACAACATAGTGTATCGTCTAGACAAAGCATCGACATTCACATTATCCTTCCCTTTTTTTATGCTTGATAATATAAGGAAAAGACTCAATAAACTCAACCCACTTAGCATGTCTACGGTTCAAATTATTTTGAGAGCGAATATACTTAAGCGATTCATGATCGGAATGAATAACGAATTCCTTAGGCCATAAATAATGGCGCCATGTTTGCAAAGAATGTACAAGAGCATACAATTCTTTATCATACGTAGAATAATTCAGAACAGGGCCAGTTATCTTTTCACTAAAATAAGCAATATGTTTGTCATTTTGCATCAAAACACCACCAATGCCAATACCACTAGCATCACACTCAAGTTCAAAAGTGTTACCGAAATCTGGTAGTTGCAGCAGCGGTGCATGTGTAAGCTTGTCCTTCAACGAGCTAAAGGACTCGTCTTGTGCTTTGCTCCATTGAAACACAACACGCTTCTTTGTCAACTCATGCAACGATGCAGCGAGTGCTGAAATCTTTGACAAAGCGGCGATAGAAACCTGCAAGACCAAGAAAACTTCGAACCTGTGTGATGGTTTGGGGTTGCGGCCAGCTAGAAATAGCGTCAATTTTCTTGTCATCCACCTCTATACCCTGTGGAGTAACAACATAGCCAAGAAAAGAAACTCGATCGGTGCAAAAGGTGCACTTCTCAAGGTTAGCAAATAAACATGCATTTCTTAAAGCAGTAAAAACAGCACGTAAATCATCCATATGTTCATCTAAAGACTTGTTGTAAATCAAGATATCATCAAAGTAAACCACCACAAAGCACCCAATAAAAGCCCTCAAAACCTCATGCATTAAGCGCATGAAAGTACTAGGTGCATTAGTTAACCCAAAAGGCATTACTAACCACTCATACAATCCGAATTTAGTTTTAAAAGTTGTTTTCCATTCATTTCCAAGCTTCATTCTAATTTGGTGGTAACCACTACGCAAGTCAATTTTAGTGAAAATTAGAGAACCGCATAACTCATCAAGCATGTCGTCTAGCCTTGGAATAGGATGACGATACCGAATAGTAATATTGTTAATGGCTCTACAATCAACACACATGCGCCAACAACCATCTTTCCGAGGAACCAAAAGTACAGGAACAGCACAAGGACTAAGGCTTTCTTGTACATACCCGCGGTCCAAAAGGTCTTGGACTTGTCGCTGAATTTCCTTTGTCTCCTCGGGGTTGGTCCTATAAGCAGCACAGTTTGGCAAGGTAGCTCCCGGAATCAAATCAATTTGATGTTCCATTCCTCCCAAAGGTGGTAATCCGGGAGGAATCTCAGCTGGAAAAATATCCTCAAACTCCTGCAAAAGGTCAGTGATAGCAGAAGGCAAAGAGCTAGCAATATCATCAAAGGAATACAAGGCTTGTTTGCATATCAAAGCATAAAAAATAACATCATTAGAAATCAGCAAGGTCTGATTTTGTAGCAAGCATAACACGACCTTTCAAATTAATCCCATCTCCCTTAGAAATAGGTACAAACTTATCCTTTTTAGGTGGGAAAACAGAATTAGCAACTTGCTGATTTTCAGATTTAGAATTAGCCAAAGAAGCAGCTAATTCTCTATCGGCTTGTACAATTTCAGCAGGGGTCAAAGGTACTAAAGTAATTTTCTGTCCTTTATGTATAAAAATTTATTTATTACTTCTACCATGGTGTGTAGCATCATTATCATGTTCCCAAGGACGACCCAATAAAAGTGAACAAGCTTGCATAGGAACCACATCACAATCAGCATAATCCGAATAAACACCAATGGAAAAAGGAACTCTACAAGTTTGTGTTACCTTAGCCTTTCCCAAGTCGCTTAACCATTGAATGTGGTATGGATGAGGATGTTGTCGTGTGGCCAAACCAAGCTTCTCAACTAGATCTGAACTCACCAAGTTGTTGCAGCTTCCTCCATCAATGATCACACGTGCTCGTCGATTCTTGATGACGTAGAAAATCTGGAACAAGTTGTGGCGTTGTATCTTTTTAGAAGTCTGAATTTGTGTGCTAAGTACACGTTGTACAATGATGATTCATGAAACCCGAAGTGTCTTCTCCACCAAGTACATGGCCCTCGTCGGTGTCGTCGGCGACTTCGTCTTCATCATCATCTTCTATGTCGGAGGTGTTGATGTATCCTCCATCTTCAGTGGCCACGTATGCCCGCTGACTTGGGCAATCCTTCTGCACATGGCCGAGTCCATGGCAGCGGTGGCACTGAATGTTGGAAGTGCGTCCCGTGGAGGCGACCGATGAAGCACTTTGAGCAGGACCCTGCACAGAATTTTTACCTGAATTTGCAGGGCGTGTAGGAGGTGCGTGTGGGGCTGCCGTAACACCACTCGCGGATGCGGGAGGCCGTTTGCTTGCTGGTGGAGATGGCCGGGAAGAAAACCCCGAAGACGGCGTCGACCGTGGGGTGTAAGAAGGCCTGCTTGTACTGCTGCTCCTATGTTGCTTCTCCCGTCCCTGCAATTCTTTCTCTGCAAGCATAGCAAACTGGAACAACTGGTTGATGGTGTTAAACTCCTTATAATTAACAATGTCCTGTATATCATGTCTCAAACCAGAGTAAAAACGAACAATAGAGCTCTCATTATCCGCTACTATCATGCAGTGTTGTAAACCCTTTTGAAGCTCACCATAATAGTCCTGCACAGATTTATCCCCCTGTTCTAAGCACTGAAGTTTTTTGCGTAAATCTCTATGATAAGAAGGAGGGACAAAACGATCACGCATAGCTTCCTTAAGTTGAGTCCAAGTTACAGGAATATCATCAGCAGTTAGAGAATTCCACCAAATGATAGCAAAATCTTTAAATTCACTAGTGGCTTGTCTAACTCTATGCTGCTCAGGAACTAGGTGCCCACTAAATTTTTGCTCTCATTGTCATCTCCCAATCAAGGTAACCCTCCGCATCATATTGCCCCGAAAAAGGTGGAATGGTAAACTTAATCTTAGCATAAGGATCATTAGGGGCTCGGTTATTGTTACCTTGTTGTCGATGTTGGCCACCCATACCTTGGGTGTTCTATTGTAGACGCCGGTGAAGCCTTTGTGCTCGTATAACTGCGTCATCGGCGTCGACAGTGGCATCATTCACCGTGTCATCTTTTCTGTTTCCACCGACGTTGCTACCGGCCTCATCTTCATGGATCTTCACACGGTTCTCCACCTCGGTCAGCTTGCCAGTCAACGTTGTCACCACTTCGCTGGAGTATTAACCGTGTCTGTCATCTTGGACAAACGCTTATCGATCCTCTCAATCTGGTTGCCGAGATTGAGTTTGTTGATGCCGTCAATAACGGCCTTGTTAACAGCTTCTGTCATCTCCTCACGTGCCCTGTCAAGAACAGATCGAAGCTGCCCTTGACTAAACACACTCGTGGAAATCTTTAGGGGTACCAGCATCCGTATCATCTCCTGCCATAGCAAAAACCAAAGCATGAACAAACAGTGAAGGTTATCCCTAATAAACACTACTACTATGATGGACAGTGGTGACTCTCACAAAAGCAAATGGAACGTCTCACCAAGTTCTTACAAGGGTCTTACCAAGCAAGGCAAAGGATATCTAGAAGGCGTGTACCACGATTGCAAGGGTCAAAAACCTGTGCTGTCCGAAGTAGTATGTGGAGCTAGGAGGGCCAAATATGTGAGTGGAACACAATTCAAAAACAGATAGAAATGCTGAATAAATGTCCAAAGCTGCTTGTCCTTAGTTGCTGGTCTACACGTGTCCTAGAACAGTAGTGCAGGCAAAGCAAGGATGACAGGCACAAAGGAAACAAAGCAAAAGGTAACTAGCAAGGAAGAAACAGCAACTAGACAGAAAAAACAGGCCAAAACCCTGTTTTGTCTTTTAGCACTAGTAGAAATCACAAATTTTTCTTTTTTGATATTATTTTTTTGATATTTTTCTTCCACTCGGAGGCAACAAAATAGGAACCACGTAAAGTTTCAGGTCAAACGAGAGAAGGAATGTGACCTACAGATTTTCTCGTAAGATGCAGCGGTGACGGGTTCCAAACTTTTCCCTCGGATCGGTGGGCTTAACTATTTTTTTTGATTTTTTTGAGATTTTTCCCGCCCGGCGAAGGATTGTTGCATAAAAGAAGCTTTAGTGAGCATACTAGGCAATACAAGAGATTGCAATACAAATTTATCAATATAAAACAACGAGCTTCTCATTCTTTTCCTCTTACTAAACATTGTAAACTGCTCGAAACAAGTGGTACTCATTAAGTGAGAGGAAACGGTGATAATTATTGAATTATTAATTCCTGCAGGAAAGACCCAAATGCACGACATACGCATCATTTAAGAACACGTATGGCCACCGTTCGCGAGTTCATCATAAAGCAAATCACGGGGCCACCGACTCCGAGTACACGTCCCCTTGCGACCCGTTCAACAAGGTGCCCAAGGCTTAACCCGTGCACTCTCCAACGGTCCTCAACCCGTGCAACCACCGTGCCATACACATCACCACTGGGTCGGTGAGATATCGGGCCCACTTTTCAATTCACAAGCTACATAGGTTTACCAATCCCCATAAGAAAGGTATGCAAGTGGTACACAACTCAAACTTGTTCGCGGAGCCATAATGGGGTGTTCTCAATCTTAATCCATTCATCATATTCAAGTGTAATCATGAGCCATATGTGAGTGTCCCATTCTATCGTTGACTCCATAAGCATAGCATAGCATTTCTATCGAGGATACGACACATATTCTACATAGGACATATAGGGAAAATTATGCACGTGGATTTTCAATCAATTCCTAGAACGTACATGCTCAATCATCATCCTTAATGTAGTGATAAAAGGAAGCATTTTCAAAATAATAGGAATGCACCGGGGCTTGCCTTGAGAGTGATCGAAGTTAGTACTAGCTTCACAAGTGTTGAGATTTGCAACGGCTTCTTCCAGCGGGATTAATTCGACGTCGTCACCTAGAGAATGAAAGCAATGCATAAGTAAAAAGAATACAAGGTCAATGATGATGGTAATGCTTGGTGTTTGTATGATTTCCATTTGCATAAATTTAGTAGACTTACTTTGTGGGACTAATAACATGCATGAACATATAATTCTTTTTTTTTCTTTTTGAGGGAGTCAAATTAAATTACCACTTGGAGGTATAACATAGACAGGCAATGTGTAAGCACAAGAACATGAGGGCTGTGGTTTTAAACATTGTAGTTCAGATCTGAAATGATTAGCAAAATTCAAATGTGAATCAAAGGCAATTAGGGTTAGGAGGGGGGGGGGGTTATTATCACATGTGATAACACTTCTAATACCCTTAGGGAAAGCATTCACTTAATTACCATAAGTGCAATATTAACGAAACGTCCTGCCAAATCTGAGCATGAGGGACTAAGTAACATTATGGTAAGTGAATTTACATAACATGCCAATATATAAGTTTTGGGAACATAAAACAATATTCCACATGCTGAAATTTAACCTTTTTCTTGAATTAAATGGAGAGACAGTAAAATAAATATTTAACATGCTCAAAATTACACATGGGATTTGACGCAAGTGCACAGGGCTATGGTGAGTAGATCTACCAAGTTTCATGCCAAAATAATTTATATAAAATTAAATAAAAATTAATTACAAAAATTGCCATTAATGTCATAACTTCAAAAATATGTAATAAAATTGATATTTTCCAGTGCAAGATTCTCAAGGGTACTAAGATGCATGCTCTGACCAAGTGGCATCTCTATTGGACTTATATTTTTAAAGTTGTGGCTTAAGTGAATTTACATGGATTGCCTCTTAACATTTTTCGAAAAATACAAAAATGTCCCAAATTACAAGTTCATGTTACGTTTCTGAAATTACAGGTTATGAGGATTCCGAAACATTTTAGTATGCAATTAATGGACTTTTAAATAACAAGTTGTGGATTTTTCGATATGCAACAAAGTTTGGACTATATTACGAAAATGCCACCGGGGATTTTTGAACGAGAGGGGGTGGCGCGCTCAGGCGAGTGGCGGCCGGCGTCGGTGAGCTTAGGCGCGGCGGCGCATCGGGGCAGTGCAAGGGCTAGGGTTTGGTGGGAATGATGTGTGCACGGTGGCGAACCACGTGGTGGGGTCCACGAGGGTCGGCGGCGACCGAGAGGCGACCTGCGGCGAGAGGCGACGCGGGCCGACGTTCGACAACATCGCGCATCCAGCTCGAGGCGGAGGAAGAGGGAGAGGCTTGGTCGGGGAGGTCCACCCGAGTGTGGGGAACAGCGGCGTGGGGTTGCTCGAGGTGGAGAGGGGCCGAGAGATGGGAGCTCGTCATGGAGGTGGCGGAACGGCGATCGCGGCGGCGAATTTTCTCCAAAATTCACGGAGACCTAGGGCACGGCAGGGCAGGGGGTTAGAGGGGGAAAGTGGGGAGACCTCTTGCGTGCTCCATTGGAGCCACGATGGGGCCGGGAGGCTCACCTAGGCAGCGCATGAGGCGGCGGCGACCATGGCGGTCCGACGTGGTGGCAGCGGCAATTTTTGGTCGTGCACGAGCTGCAGGGGAAGAGGGACCAGGGCGGCGGTGCAGAGAGAAGTAGAGGAAGATGGGGGAGCTGGCGAACGCGTTTTGGCGATGCGGTCTTGGCCGTTGTGTCGTTTTCTAAGGGGAGCGAGAGGGGCGGCGGGGAGACCGGCTGGAGGGCGCCGCCCATTGAAGTCCGGCACTCCACCGTTGGCCGGCGGGTACGCAGGTGGTTGGGGGTTGGCAGGGCGTGGCGTGGCGACGTGATGAGGCAGGCGCACGATGGAGGGGCGGCCAGGCTAGCCGGACCGGCGGTGCTGGGCCGCCATTGCCCGGTGGGCAATGACCTCGAAGGGAGTTTTTGAAATTTTGAATTCTGTTTTCTGAAATTTGCTTCGAATTCCTACTCAAGTTGCTCCAAAAATTAAACCAAAATACAGGGCGATTCAGCACGAATTGTTCCACACTTTTTGTTTTAGGTCAAAGTTTCAATTCGGTTCCAAATAATTCATATAAAATTCATAAACATTGCAGTTTCAGATTTGAATTTGAATTTTTAAGCATTCAAAACTTTGTTCAAAAATTTTGTAAAAATGATGTAAATTCATGAATTTGCATGTACAATATGATGGTGCAAAAATATGAGGGTAGTGCTATTGTAATGTTTGGATTTTTCCTTAGGCTTAGGGTTTAGCCCTAGGGTTTGCTTTTTTTCTTTTTTTCTTTTTCCTATTTTTCTTTTTCTTGGTTTTCCTTTGGGTGATTAGCTTTAGGGTTTCATTAGTGGGGGTACTTAGAGTCTTAACTAGGTCATTAGCAGCTAATCGTGACATGGGATGTCACACGGAGGACTTCATCCGCCTCACCGAGTCCAAGCGTAGAAGACGCTCTTTGCTGCGCAGCCAGCTGGAGGGCACCGCTAGCGCTTGGTGGGCTACCCACCTAGCCACTCTAGACACCGGTACTCGGACCACCCGGGAGGACATCAAGAGGGTCTTCCGCGCTCACTTCATACCTGCAGGTGTGATGCGCCGGAGGGCTAGGGAGTGCATGGCTCTCACCTAGGGGAACCGCAGTGTACATGAGTACACCCAGCAGTTCAATAGGCTGCACCGTATGCCCCTAAGCTGGTGGACACAAATGTGAAGCGCAAGGACCGCTTCATGAAGGGACTCGGTGCTGAGTTGCAGGACCGCGTTACCCTCAACATGGGGGGTAGTTTCTCGGAGTTCATGAATAATGCCATCTTCGCCGAGGAGGGCTATCGTAGGGTCCAAGCGGAGAAGAAGAGATCCGTGGGTGCTACGGGCCATCCAACCCGCCCCGGCTAAGTACCGCATGAGCTACACCGACCCTCCGGGCAGCACTACAGCTCTCGGCCCATCGTGGCGCCACGCTAGTCGGCACCACCGCAGAGGGCCCCACAGCAGCGAGAGGCCCCCGCAGCAGCAGACCGGGCAGCGTGCTCCAGCACCCCGCCCTGCTTAGAACGCTCTAGGGAATCGCCCACCACCACCGGGAGGTCCTATTTACGGTTGTGGCCATCCCGGACACTTCGTTAGGGATTGCCCCTATCAGCGAGAGGGGCAATGCCCCTAACCAGCGAGCGCGGGACACACAACGAGGCACCGGCGAAGACGGGCGTGTGAACTACACGTCCACCAAGGAGATTCTAGACGATGCACCTGTGATGGCTGGTATGTTTTCTATTCGAGATCACCCTGCTCTCATATTGTTTGATTCTGGAGCATCGCATAACTTCATCATTAGCATGTTTGTGTAGAAGTTTGGGTTATGCCGTAGCACTATGAAATCATCCTACTTGATAAAGTCGGCTAGTGGTCGGATCACCGCTAGACATGAGGTTAGATGGGCACTGGTCACCTTAAGGGCTAAGGTATACCCCACATATTGCATCATCCTTCCGGGTAGTAATATTGATGTGATACTGGGCATGATGTGGATGAAATACCACAAGGCGGTATTGGACATAGATGCTCTCACCGTCGGCTTGAATTCCCCATTGCAAGGTCGGGACATTCTCCGACCGACATATCCTAAGAATTGTACTCTAGCGAGTACATCAAGCGATTGTTGAGCGCTTGAACGATATTCCAGCTTGTCCGAGAGTTTCTTGATGTGTTTCCCGAGGATCTTCCCGAAATGCCTCCGGACAGGGATATTGAGTTCAAGATTGAGCTACAGCCTAGCACAGCTCCTATCTCAAAGAGACCATACAAAATGGCACCCAAGGAATTAGCAGAATTGAAGGAGCGAGTTGACGAAACTATTAGACAAGGGTTAAGAAGAAGGATGTCCCGCTCTCTTTGTTAAGAAGAAGGATAAATCATTGCGCTTATGTGTGGATTACCGACCTCTCAATGCAGTCACTATCAAGAACAAGTATCCATTGCCTCGCATAGATATCTTGTTTGATCTAGTTGATGGGAGCCAAGGTATTCTCAAAGATTGATTTGCGCTCGGGTTATCACCGGATCAAGATCAAGGCGGAAGATGTCCCTGAAGATGCAACTAGGCCCCATAGTGGGTTTTGGTGATTGTCGGTGTGTGAGCACACCTCCAAATGGGGGCCTGTCAAGGCTCCCTTCGGATAGGATCGGGGAAGATCGGATTTGCCTTAGCTAGCGCGGAAGATCAAACGAGCGAAGAACACGGGAGATTTATCCAGGTTCGGGCCGCAAGTCGTGCGTAATACCCTACGTCCCGCTTCTTTGTATTAGTTGTTGTCTGTCTTTTACAAGAGAGCACCCCTCCTTTTATAGAGCAAAGATGGGAGTACTGTACAGTACTCGGGGGTTCCGGACGCCCGTGGGGGCCCGGTCCCCTTTTGGGAAAACGCGACCAGATCCCGACAGGATCTGCTGCAATCTTCTTCGCCGGATTTGGACTCCAAGCATCTTCTCTCCCATTGGTTCCGGATGCCCCCGGCCCCGTAGCGGCGTGGCTTCCCGAGACACGGCGCATGGGGAAGGCGCGCGCACGTCCCGTCGGGCGGCCGATCGTCGCCGCGAGCACTCGAGTGCCGCATTAACTCGCGGGTAGTTGGGGCGCCGGAGGAAGCTACCGGAAGCTTCCTCCCCCGACGCTCCCGCGCCTCCGGCTTCGTGGGCTTCGTGGGCTCCCTTGCCCCGCACTCGCCGCCTTCATTCGTGGGCCGAAAGTGGCCCACGCGCGGTTAGGGGACCCCCAATCCCCCTACACCGACAGGAGCCCCCGGCCCCGATCACCGACCCGCGGGACCGGAGCAGGGATTGGGGCCACCCGTCAGCCGCCCGGCGCCGGTTGAGTTACCTCGAGACGTGGGTTACGAGGAGCGGTGCCGATTGGGCTGCCGAGGCGTGACGGTTCCGAGGCAGGGCGTCGATTCGGTTCACGAGCGGTGGGCCCGCCCGGATCCCGCGCTTAAGTACGAGAGATGGGCGGTTGCCCGAGGCACGTCTCCCACCTCGCCTTTCGCCTCCCCATCTTCTTGGACTCTCACGCTCCTACGCAACCGCTCCTCTTCCTCCTCGGCGATCCGAGCCGCTCCTTCGCCGTCGCCGCTCCTCGCCCGCCGAGATGGCTCGTGGGAAGTCTCCCCGCCGCAGCGGCTCGCGCCCTCGTTCGCCGCCGGCGGAGGCGTCGCTCCCGTTGCGGTTACCTGCCCCCGGCTGGAGATGAGGCAACTCCTCGCCTTCCCGCCGGCGGACGGCGACAAGGGCGTCCGCATCGGGGACCACTACCGCCGTCGAGCGGGGAGTGGAGATTCTCCACTTCTTGTCCTTCGTCGTGGCCGGCGCCGTTCCTTCCGCCTTCTCCGATTTCTTCATGGAGGTGCTCCGGGCGTACGGGATCCGGATGGCGCACCTTACTCCGAACGCGGTCGCGGCGCCGGCGGTGTTCGCCCACCCGTGCGAGGCGTTCATGGGGGTGCAGCCATGCTTCCCCATCTTCCAGCCGCTACTTCAAGGTGACGCCGACGAAGTCCGCCGAGGTGATCGGATCCGTGCGGTTGACAGCCCGGAGCGGAAGCGGGTACATCGAGTACGCGCCCAACAACAAGGTGGAGGGCTGGAAGAAGGCCCGGTTCGTGGCCACGTACGAGAAGGACTTCCGCCGTCTCCGCGTCCCGCCGGGTTCGGCCGAGCACTTCGCCGTCCGGGACACCGTGCCCAATCTTCCCGACGGCATGATGCCCGTGGTTGACCGGATAGCGGCGCTTGCCGCGGCCGGTTTGACCTCGCACGGGGTGGTGCGCGACTTCCTTTCGTGCAACATTGCGCCGCTCCGCCGACGGTCGCGCCCTCGTGGTTGTACCGGGACTACAACTTCGCCGGCCGCACTCGCACGGGGGCGGGTTCGGACCTTCCCGCCGCTGCGAAGGAGTTCGCCTATATCACGCTGACCGGGAAGAAGTGGCCCCCTCATTTCGAGTACCCGGACGGTGCCGGACCTCATCGCCTTTTGGAGAAACCGCGCGCCATCCTCGACGCCATGCCCCGCTGGGACCGCTCGGGTTCCTTGACATGATTCCGGCCCCCACTCCGGTATCCGGGTGGCCGAGGTCACGCCTCTCTCCGACTCGGCTGCGGCGGGCGCTTCGGGGCGCCCCGGATCTCCGGGTGCCGGTCCCGATGCTGCCGAGGCCAGGTTCGGGTACGCGTGACAAGGGCAAGAGGAAGAAGTCACCGTCGCCGCCCTCCTCCGACTCCTCCGGGCCCGCACGCTTTCAACGGAAACGGGCCCGGCCAGCTTCACCGACACCGGCGGCGGGAGCCGCTTCACGGGAGGAGTCCCCTGCGGCTGCGCCGGTGCAAGCGGCCGGGTGGACCCGCGATAGGTGGGTTGCCTCTCTCCTTGTTTTGCCTACGTTGTGAGCTGAGTTTGCCCGAGTAATGGCAATTGAAAAAAGAAGGTTGCTGCCACTATATGCCGACGCCTGCGATCATGTCTCGATTTGCTTTTGATTGTAGGAGTGTCCGGATTGAGTTGGACCCGGACGTGGTCCCTCCGAACCCCAAAGTCTCCGGTGTCCCTGCGCCGGATCCGGAGGCCAGTCCTGCTGCTCGTTGAGGCCGAAATGGTCGAAGCGGAGGCCGACGCGGCGGCCACCATCGTGACCGACAACCAAAGGGCTCCTCGTCCCGAGGAAGAGGCTGCGGGTGCCCCCGAGGAGGAGGCTGCGGGTGCCCCTGCCGGCGGGGACCTTGACCGGCCGTCGACTCCTCCGGCAGGTGACGTGCTGGATGCGCCGACGACGGGGGTGACCGCTCCCCGATCGGCGTCGTCGGGCGCCCGCCACGGGCCTCCATTCCCCGGCCGGGTACCGGCGCCGCCACTCCTATAGTGTTGGAGGGGAACGATTCCCCTCCACGCGCCGGGTCGGAGCCGGGTACGGTGGTCGGCGGAGACGCTTCGTCGTCCGCTGCCGCCGGAAGAGGTCGTGGGCGCGCCGGACGCGGCCGGAGTGCGTCGCCGATGAGTCGATCGGGCGGTTCCGCACGCCATCGAATCGGCGATGTTCTTGGGGAGGTCACCCGGTCGCTCTTTGCTATGAAGGCGGCCGTGGAGGAGACGGACGCGTCCCTCGGAGGACCGCGAGGTCGCGGTGGCCCAACGCGAGGCGGAGGTGGCGGACGCCCGGAGGGCCCCGGAAACGGCGGTGAAGCTTGCCAAGCAGCAGCACCGGAGGCGCATGGAGGAAGTCCGGCGTGAGTTGAGCACCGCCACCGCCGTTGCCGAGGAGGCCGACGAGAAACTGCGGGAGGTGGAGGCAAAACTTCGCGCCGCTATCGACCGCGAGGAGGAGAGCATCAACCGCCTCCGTGGCGTCTTGGCCCGGGAGAGGGCTCCCGAGCTCCGCGAGGCCGAGTTGGACGAGGCCGCTTCCGCCGTGGCTCCTCGGGAGAATGCTTTGACGCGGCGCGAGTCGGCCGCGGTGGCTCCGGAGGCGGAGCTAAAGAAGCGCTGCGACGACCTTTCCCTCCGCGAGGCTGCCCTGGTCGAAAGGGATCACCAACCGGGTGCCCGGGAGCAGGTCGTCGGAGCGGCAGAGGTAAAACTCCGGCGCCTTCGCGATTCCGTGGACTCTCGGGAGGCGGAGTTGAAGCACCGCGAGGACGCGGTCGCCACCCGGGAGGAACAGGTCCGGCTTCGTGAAGACGAGGCCTCCGTTCACAAGGAGGCCCCGGAGACGGAGGCGGCCCGCATTGCCGAGGCCGAGCAGCGCGTCCGCGGCATCGCCGGGGAGACGGCGCAGCCGCGTGCGCCGTGAGACGCTCGCGGAGGCCCGGGAGGCCTTCGATCGCGAGGTCAAGGCTGTGGAGAAGAGCCGGGACGAGTATCGCCGACGCGTTGAGCAATTGGAGGCCCGGGTGAAGGAGCCGGAGGGCGGCGCCTCCGCAGCGGCCGGTGGCGACGACCTCGTGGCGCAGCCTGACGAGGCGCGGCGTCGGCTCGAGGACTCCGAGGTTCGGCGCGTCGAACCGAGCGAACGAGTGACGGAGCTGGTCCGCTCGGGCCGGACGCAGGCCGATATCGCCGCCGACGTGCACAAGGATATCTCCAAGGCGATGTCCGAGCTACGCCTGGCTCGGCTGCCCGACCCCATTGAGCGCAGCATTGCCGGGTACGTGTTCGCACCGCGGGCGTGGCCAACTCGCTGCGCGACTTGAGGACCCGAGTGGACTCGCTCATGGAGGACGAGGGGCGACCGACCATAGCCGCGGCCCCGGAGGAAGTACCGACGAACGCCCCGGTACTAGTGCCCGGCTTCCCACTCCCGGACGTGGTGAACGACCAGATTCCCCCGGCGAACACACCGTTGCTAAGGCGCAGTGCTCGCTCCGTTGCTCACTCCTTCGCCGAGACCTTCAAGCGGAGTTGAGTGTCCCTTTCTTCCACCTGCGAGTGGCTTGCTCGGCGCATGTGCCTATGTTTAAACATGTTTTCTCGTACACAAGACTGAAGTTAGTTTTAAATTTCATGCGTGTTATTGTACTCGCTTCGATCCTCGGGTTTTCTTTTGTCGAGTGCGATTGTTGCCGTGCGCTGCCTAGTCTTAGGCATGCGGCGCTCCGTCGTTACGTGAGTGCGAGACTTCTGCCACCCGTGGCTTAACCGAGCGTGAGCGCCTTCCGGCCTCCACCTTAGTTATAGGTTTCTCTTACCCGACAAAGAAATCCATGGACCTGAACGGATATAACGGCAAGCCTGTGGGGAGTAGCAAAAGCAGCGATAAAGCGCTGTTTAATACATAAGGCGTTAGTACAAGTGCCTCGGCGTCCGTGGCCATGGCGATGCGACTTCCGGTACTACCCGGGACCATTGGATACAGGATATTCTAAGGATAGAATTTCTTGAGATGCTCAATGTTCCAGGCGCTCGGTTCCGGGCATCCATCCTCCGACTCCGGGCGAACCGATCCTCGGGCGTGTGACAGCGGTGACGACAAAGGGCCCTTCCCACATGGGGGTTAGCTTGTCCTTGCCCTCACGCGTCCGAGCCCGTCGGAGGACGAGATCTCCCGCCGGTGATAGCGACGCAAGCCCCGGAGGTACCTCGCGTTGCGCGAGAGTACTCGTCATCTTGCCTCCTCAAGGAGGTCGATGTCGTCGTGCCGCCGGGTGTTTTGGTCAGCTTCATCAAACGCGGCGACTCGGGGGCCATTAAACAGGGTCTCCGCCGGTAGCACCGCCTCGCACCATACACGAGGAAGAAAGACGTTTCGCCTCGTGGCTCGACTCGCTGTGGTGCGCAGGGACCAAAGCACGGATTGGACCTCTGTTATCCATTTTGAGCCTTTCTTCTTCAACGGGTCAAAGGATCTTGTCTTCGTGCCCTTGAGGATTTCTCCGTTGGCGCGTTCGACTTGGCCGTTGCTTTGTGGGTGGGCCCTTGAGGCGAAGCGGACCCGGTGCCGAGGGTGTCACAATACGCCGTGAATGCGTGGCTTGTGAATTGCGTCCCATTGTCCGTGATGATCCGCTCGCGGCACCCCGAACCTTGCGGTTATGTTCTTCATGAATTTGACTCGCCGAGTTCCGATCTATCTTCGTGACCGCTTCGGCTTCCACCCACTTCGTGAACTTGTCGATGGCCACGTATAGTCACCTGTGTCCACCCGGAGCAGTCGGAAATGGCCCCACAATGTCCACACCCCAAACTGCGAACGGCCAGGATAATGGAATTGTTTGAAGGGCTTGAGCGGGCAGGTGCGATTGCTTGGCGTGGAACCGGCATGCCTTGCATTGTTGTACCAGCCTTGTGGCGTCCTTGAGGGCTGTCGGCCAGCAGTAGCCTTGCCGAAAAGCTTTCCCGACCAGCGTGCGGGAAGCATGGTGGCTTCCGCACTCGCCCTCATGGATCTCAACGAGTATGTCGTTGCCCTCTTCCGTTGTCACACACTTCAGCAGAACACCGTTTGCCCCGCGCTTGTACAACTTGCCGTCGATGATGGCATATCGTTTGGCTTGGCGGGCTAGGCGTTCCGCGTCCATGTCGTCTTCCGGAAGGATGTCGTCGCACGGATACCCGATGAGGTCGCTCGTCCAGCAGGCGTCCCGCGGCTCGTTGGCAAGCGCTTCTTCGCTATTCTCGCGTGTGCTGCAGATCCCGCGGGTGCGCTTGTGCTTTGTTGTCGCCGTCCGGAGCTCGGTCGGCGTCGGAGGCCGAAGGGGATGTCGGGATCTCCATGAACGTCCCGGGTGGGATTGGAGCTCGAGTGGAGGCCACCCGGGATAGTTCGTCGGCAATGTGGTTGTCGCCCCTAGGTACGTGAAGCACCTCGAGGCCGTTGAATTTCTTCTCCATCCGTCCGACCGCTGCGAGGTATGCTGCCATTTGCGGGTCGTTGCATTGGTACTCCTTGGATACCCGGTTGACGACGAGCTGCGAATCCCCCTTGGCCAAGAGGCGCCCGACGCCTAGGTCGGCCGCGATTCGCAACCCCGCCAAGAGTGCTTCGTACTCCGCCATATGTTGTTGGTGCATCCGAAGTGCAGCTTGGATTGCGTAGCGCAGCTCGTCGCCGCTTGGTGATAGTAGCGAGTACCCCGCCGCTGCGCCGTTGAGTGTGAGGGAGCCGTCGAAGAACATCGTCCGCTGGTCGCCGGTGTGTCATGCTGCTGCACCCGGTGCTCAATTCTTCGTGCTCGACCTCAGGGGTGGGTGTCCACTCAGCAACAAATTCGGCTGGAGCCCGGCTCTTGATGATGTGTGTGCCGAGGAAGGTCAAGTCGAACTCCCCGCCTCCACGGCCCATTTTGCCACTCGTCCGGTTGCTTCCCTGTTGCGAAGTATGGTCTCCATCGGTGCTGTCGTTACCACCCGGATGGGATGGCCTTGGAAGTAGTGTCGCAATTTCCGAGACGCGATAAGCACCGCATAAAGCATCTTCCGGTAATGCGGGTACCGTGTCTTCGCGTCCCGCAGACTTCGCCGATGAAGTATACCGGACGTTGAATGAGCCGCGTGCGGGGTTCCGATTCCGGTGGAGCGGATCCTGGCTCGCACTCGTTCGTCGTGGTGGTCGGGGCTGGAGCCCCCGGTGAGGCAGTACGCCTCGTCCCTTCCTCGTCGGATTGATCGCGACTTCCGCTTCGGATGTCCCGTCGACGTTGGCCGAAGCGGAGCCCCGAGCGAAGTGGTGATGCCGTGGTGCCGACGCCGAAGGTAGCCGGGCGGATCCCACCCCGCCCATGACGTGAGACGTGGTCGGAGCCGGAGCCCCCGGGTGGGGTGGGATCAACGCGCCCGTAATCGCCTTTCCGTTCGTGGCCTCGGCTTCACCCAAGTGCAGCGACGAGGTCGGAGCCGGAGCCCCCGGGTGAAGCCGGAGAGCCACAACGCTCGTGGAAGCCGACGCACCGGTAGCGCCGAGTTGACTTCCGGTGACCCACCCGGAAAGGCCGGAGTGGCTGTGTCACAAACCATGCTGTGAGCGGGAGTGGCTGCAGCCCCCGGTGATCCGAGACTTGTGAGCCGATCG
The DNA here is from genome assembly GCA_031894775.1 of Chloris gayana. NCBI lineage: Eukaryota > Viridiplantae > Streptophyta > Magnoliopsida > Poales > Poaceae > Chloris > Chloris gayana. The sequence continues at coordinate 56,278 of JAUNZO010000752.1, forward strand.
GAGCCGGAGCCCCCGGTCGGCCGGGGCCGCTGCTCCCGCACCGTCGGGGCGTCGACGCTTGTTGGCCCGCCGTGAATCGTGAGGTGCTTGTTCCGTGCGTTCGACCACCGTAGCCGCACCGACCACCCGTGGGTTAGCCGCTATGTACAGTAGCGATGTCTCACCCGGCTCTAGGGCGACTAGAACAGAGCCGAGGATAAGTAGTGCTTGAGATCCCGCAAGGCTTCATCGGCCTCCCGCGTCCATTCGAATTTGTCCGTCCTCTTCATTAACTTGAACAAGGGAAGAGCACGCTCGCCTGGGCGCGAGATGAATCGGCCAAGGGCCGCCATACTCCCGGTTAGGCGCCGCACGTCCTTGAGTCGCCTCGGAGGGCGGATTTGTTCGATGGCCCGGATCTTCTCCGGATTCGCCTCGATCCCGCGGTGTGAGACCAAGAAGCCGAGTAGCTTCCCCGCCGGTACGCCGAAGACGCACTTCTCCGGATTGAGCTTCACCCGGTTGCGGCGCAGATTGGAGAAAGTCTCCTCTAAGTCGAACAGAGAGACGGTGCCTTGCGGCTTTTAACGACTAGGTCGTCGACATACGCCTCCACATTCCTCCCGATCTCGCGAATCCAGGGTTAGGCGCATGGCCCGTTGGAACGTGGGGCCTGCATTTTTCAGACCAAAAGGCATGCTCACGTAGCAAAAGCTCCCCGCGGGAGTCATGAAAGCAGTCTTCTCCTCGTCCTCCTTAGCCATACAGATTTGATGGTGTCCGGAGTACGCATCCAACATACAAAGCAGGTCGCAGCCTGCGGTAGAATCTACTACGGAATCTATTCGGGGCAGTGGGAACGGGTCCTTCGGGCATGCCTTGTTCAGGTCGGTGTAGTCCACGCACATCCGCATCTTGCCGTTGTTTTTGGGCACAACCACGGGGTTGGCCAACCATGTCGGGTGCGTGACCTCCCTAATGAACCCGGCTTCCAAGAGCCTCTTGACTTCAGTCCCGATGAAATCTTCTCGCTCGGGGGCTTGGCGCCTCGCCCGCCGCTTCACGGGTCTCGCAGTGGGATCAACCTTGAGTTGGTGCTCAATCACCTTCCTTGGTATGCCCGGCATGTCCGAAGGATGCCGGGCAAAGACGTCACTGTTCGCTCGGAGGAAGGTGATGAGCGCGAGTTCCTATTTCGGGTCGAGGTCACCACCGGTGGTGGTGGTCTTGTCCTCAGAGCCCCCGAGTGAAATCTTCTTGGTGGGCACCTCCCCGGTGCCGAGAGCTGCGCCCGCTTGGAGCCGGGTGGTGCAGCGAGGCTTCTCCGAGGCGGTACGCGCCCTCTTCCCGTTGGTGCTCTCTTCGGCCGCCATCTCGGCTGCCAAGATGTCCTCGAGGCAAGCCATCGCTTTGACGGCGTCCGCCCTCTCTACGATGACACCCTTGGGACCCGGCATCTTTAGCGTGAGGAACGCGTGATGCGGGATGGCCATGAACCGGTTCATGCCGGGTCTCCCAATGATGGTATTGTAGGGGAGGTCGATGTCGCCTACGTCGAAGAGGAGCTTCTCCGTGCGGAAGTTGCTTCGGGTACCGAAGGTAACCGGAGCTCGATCCTGCCCAAAGGGCGGGAGCTACCCGGGAGCACGCCGGAGAAAGGGCGGGAAGGTTGCAGCTCGCCGCGCACCCCCTGCAGAGAATCGAAGACCTTTGGGATGATGAGGTTGAGGCTCGCACCTCCAACGATGACGGTGCGCCCCACTTTCTTGTTGCGGATGGTGGGCGACACAACCAAAGGGATCTTCCCCTTGGTGTTGTCGTGGCCCACCATGTCGCTCTTGTCGAAGGTGATGGGGACGTCCGCCCACCTCGGCAGGGGGCCGAGGCTTTGCCCTCGGTGATTGCGAACACTTCCTGGCGGAAGCGCTTGGCCTCGCCTTTGGACGCGAAGCCGGAAGAGCCTCCGATGATGACGGCGATGGAGTCGTCCGCGCTCCGGTACGCCTCGACCTCCTCTTTCTCCCTCTCTTTTTCCTTCTCGGCCTTCTCGGCTGCCCGCCGCTCGTCGCGCCGCTTAATGCTCGCCCGGATGTAGCGGCACTACGACCGGTCGTGATCGTTGGTGCGGTGGAAATAACACGCGAATGTCCCCGGGGTCTTAGCCGGCGACTTGCCGCACCCGCGGGGGTAGCTGTCGCGCTCCTTTGGGGGACGGGCCCCCGACCGCGGCTACTTCCTCCGCCCTACGCTTGCGCGCGAGGTTTTTCTTCTGGTTCTTGGAGAGGGTGCCCTCGGGCTTGGAAGAAGCGACGCCGGGTTGGCCTTTGTTGGAGGGTCATGCCACGCCCGGGCTTCTTGGCGACGGGCGCACTTGTCGGCCAGCCGGAAGAGGTCGGTGACCGTCTCCGGCCGGTGCACACCCAGCTCGCCCAAGATGTCCTTGTCTCGAACGCCGTGACGAAGGCGGAGACTACCCGGGAAGGGTCGACGTGCGGAATGGTGTTGCGGACTTGACCGAATCGCTGCATGAATGCCCGCAATGTCTCGCCCGGCTTCCGGACGATGCGATCCAGGTCGATTCGGCTCCCGGACGCTTCGCCGTCCCCTGGAAGTTGGCCATGAACTCTCGGCACAAGCCGCCCCACGAGCCGATGGACTTCGGCGCCGGGTTCATGAACCATGACCGGGCCGAGTCCTTGAGGGCCAAGTGGAAGTAGTTGGCCATGATGTCTTATGTACCGCCGGCGGCCTTGACGGCGGTGGAGTATATCTCCAGGAACTCGTCGGGGGAGCGGTGCCGTCATACCTCTCATGGAGGTCCGGGCGGAACTTGCCGGGCCAAGTGACCCTGTGCGAGCGCGTCGAGAGGGCCGCGCAGCCCCGAGGAAAGAGGGGTCGAGCTCCCTTCTCTTGCGCTTGGGATGGCGCTCGGGGACGACTCCGCGTCCGCACCGTTGTCGTCGTGGGCGGGGGTCCGCTCGCGTTCATGCTCACGCTCGCGCGAGCGCTCAATGCCGACACGTGCATCCTCCCACTCGCGGCGGCGTCGGTTGAGGTCGTTGCGTAGGTCGCGGCGCCCCGCGCCCGTGGCGAGTGGACGGAGAGCGAAGCTGCCGGCGGGCGCGTATCCCTCGCCCGGTTGGTGTGGCGGTTGTTGTCAATCGGCGGCTGCGGCGGCGGTTGGCGGGACGGTCCCGCTCGGCGCCCGGCTCGCGCCGTGTCTAGGAGCCGACCCACTCCGGTGAGCCACTCCTTTGCTTGCTCTCCCCCGCTAGTCCCGTTGGTGGGTTGTTGAGCATAGTCTTTACGGCGGTCGGGGGTCGTCCCCTTCTCCCTCCCGGAAGAGACGACGTGCGGTGGCGCGTTCGGACGCCGGCGGCGTGACGGCCCGAGCGTCGCGGTCGGCGTCGGGCTGGTTCCCCGCTGCATGCTCGGCTGCCGAGGTGCCGGGACGGTCGCCATGCCCGGAGCGGCCCGCGCGGCGACGGTTGCGGCGTCGACGCCCGTAGATGCCTAACCGGAGATGCTGTCCGCCGTTCGTGCCGTGTCCGCGGATCTCTGCATGATCGTGTAGGAGTTCCGCGGTGCACGGCGAAATCTACGACCTTCCCCTACCGGCGCGCCAAATGTCGGTGTGTGAGCACACCTCCAAATGGGGGCCGTCAAGGCTCCCTTCGGATAGGATGGGGGAAGATCGGATTTGCCTTAACTAGCGCGGAAGATCAAACGAGCGAAGAACACGGGAGATTTATCCAGGTTCGGGCCGCAAGTCGTGCGTAATACCCTACGTCCTGCTTCTTTGTATTCGTTGTTGTCTGTCTTTTACAAGAGAGCACCCCGTCCTTTTATAGAGCAAAGATGGGAGTATCGTACAGGTACCGGGGGTACCCGGACGCCATGTGGGGGCCCGGTCCCCTTTTGGGAAAACGCGACCGGATCCCGACAGGATCCGCTGCAATCTTCTTCGCCGGATTTGGACTCCAAGCATCTTCTCTCCCATTGGTTCCGGGTGCCCCCGGCCCTGTAGCGGCGTGGCTTCCCGAGACGCGGCGCATGGGGAAGGCGCGCGCACGTCTCGTCGGGCGGCCGGTCGCCGCCGCATGCACTCGAGTGCCACATTAACTCGCGGGTGGTTGGGGCGCCGGAGGAAGCTACCGGAAGCTTCCTCCCCGACGCTCCCGCGCCTCCGGCTTCGTGGGCTTCGTGGGCTTTGTGGGCTCCCTTGCCCCGCACTCGCCGCCTTCATTCGTGGGCCGAAAGTGGCCCATGCGCGGTTAGGGGACCCCCAATCCCCCTACACCGACAGTGATAAATGACAAACAATTAAAATGACTAATGAGTTAATTGAGCTAATGTGCAGGATACCTTAATTGATTGACCCACATTATGTGACTGATAGCCCCTCATACAAAAAGTTGAAAGATGGACTCAAGAGCGTGTCTCTTAGTTTTTTATTCCCTTGAGTCTAGGCATGCCAAAACTATAAAGAGGGGTGAATTAGTCTTTGTTGCAGGGAATATGTGCTCTTTGTTTCATACACAAGCTTGGATAAAATCAAATCCACCAAAAATTCAAAAGAAGCCAAACCACAAAAACCAGAACTCACGGAAGTTCCGTGACCTCTCACGGAACTTCCGTCAACTCCTAAGTGGTTCCGGAGAGTGCAGGACGGAACTTGCAAGTTCCGTCCTTGGAAGTTGTGAACTAGCTAAAGTCTCCACGGAAGTTCCGTGGAGCCCACGAAGTTCCGTCGGTTATTTCCAGAGAGTGTAGGACGGAACTTCCATGTTCCGTCCAGCCTGTTCGTGCCCTAGGTCAAGTCTCACGGAAGTTCCGTCGAGGTCACGGAAGTTCCGTCAAACCACCTTTTCACACCTCCCAACGGCTCTTTTTGGCCTCTTCCTATATATAGCTTTGACCAACCCGTGAGCAAGTTTGTCTGGTGCTTTTTGAACACTCCCATCTCACTCAAGCACTTGCTCTCATCTCTCTCTCATCTTCCTTGTGATCCCAAACCATTTGTGAGAGCCCAAAATCAAATCCAAGCTTGAGAAGCATCATCCCAACCTTGAGCACATCTTCCCTTAGCAAGCAAACCCTACTTCACTTGTTACTCTTGGAGATTTTTTCTCCTAGATTGGTTAGGTGTCACCCTAGAGCTCCCAAGATTGTGGTGAGTCTAGGGAAGTTTGTGAAGGTTGTGATTCGCCTCCGAAAGGAAAGGAATCAACCAAGAAGAAGAAGAAGGAAACCAAGTTTGACCTTTGTGGTTGCTTGGGAGGAAAAGGGTTGAAAGAAACCCGGCTCTTTGTGAGCTCCTCAACGGAGACGTAGGAACCTCTTTGTGAGGGGTCCGAACTTTGGTCAACAAATCTTGTGTCTCCCTTGTGTTGTTCTTGTTTGCGTTTCCTTGTTATTGTTTCTCTCGAGAAAGTTTGTGGCCGATCTACGTGTGTGTTGTGTGGATTTACTTTTCCTGCAGGTGGAACACTTGTCATCGATCAAGGAAGGATTGTATTCAACCATATTTGTGAGATCTTCATCTCATCCCTTTAGATTCTTTGTTTACCCTAGGAGGAACGGAAGTTCCATGACCATCACGGAAGTTTCGTCGGTGACGGAAGTTCCGCCCCTTTTGGTTTGATCGCTTGTTTAGTGTTGTGTTTTTCAGGAATTATATTGTATTGCCTATTCACCCCCCTCCCTCTAGGCAACTTTCAATTGGTATCGGAGCGGGTCTTCTCGTGAAGAGCTTAACCGCTTGAGAAGAAAAGATGTCGGGAGTATGTTGCAGCCGGTAGTTGTTGTGCACAACTCTTATGGATGCGACAAACTCTAAAGGACTTTGGATACTCTTTGACCAAAGTTCCCCTCCTATGTGATAATGAGAGTGCCATCATGATTGCATACAACCCCGTTGATCACAATAGGACTAAGCATATAGATATCCGGCACCACTTCTTGAGAGATCACTCAATCAAAGGGGACAATGAGATTAGCTATGTGAGAACCGATAAACAACTAGCCGATATCTTCACCAAGCCACTAGATGAGAAGAGATTTTGTGAGCTTAGGAGTGAACTTAATATACTTGATTCTTCTAATGTGGAATGAATCTTTGCGCATCTTGGTGATATTGATTGTTATTGTTACTCTCCCAAAAACTATTTGCAAAAATATAGCTTATTTTCGTATTGAAAATATTTGAGGTTGATCTAGTGATCATGTTGCTCATCTTGTGGATATTGTTCAATGTGGTTGTTTGCTGGCTATCCACAAGTGAAGGCAACCCCAAGTTCCAACCTAGGATTCCAAACAACTTTCCTCAAAAATTCTTCCCGAGGCGTCTTCATCTTCTGCTTCCACGGAAGTTCCGTGACCCTTGACGGAACTTCCGTCCGTCCTTGTGCGTTTTTAAAACTGGTTTCCACGGAGGTTGCAACCTCCGCCCTGTACTCTCCGGACAACGACGGAACTTCCGTCGAAAATAACGGAACTTCCGTCACCTCTGGGTTTTAACCCTACCCGGATTAAAAACTTACCCCTTCATCCTTTCATTTCAACCTCAACGTTCTCTCTCCTCTCCAAACCTCTCAAGGCGGCTCCCATGGCGATCCGAAGATCCAACCATGGATTTGAGGAAGGAATCCGTGCAAAAGCTTCTCCAACCTCCGGAACTTCCGTCCCCGTCGATCTTCCGTGTTTTTCCGCGTCTTTTTGAACTCACGGTACGAGTCCTTAGTACCTATTTTTCGATCTCCCAATATTCACTAGATCTGCTAGTTTCGCTTCCATAAACTTGTTGACTAGGGACTAGTGAACATTCTTGTGCAGGGACTCCAATAGTTAGGGGGTAGATTTGTAGATGTGAAGATTTCTATGCAACCCTATCTGTTCGGGCGGAACTTCCGCACTCGAGGGAACTTCCGTCCCAGCTGACGGAACTTCCGTCATGTACGGAACTTTCGCCCCCACGGACATGGCTGCATCTAAATCTTTCTATCTTTCGCTTTACCCTTTACTCTACTAAGGTCCTTCTCGCTTCCTTGTTTCTCTGTGTCGGATGGGCCGCACTAAGACTCCCGCTCAACGGAGCCACCATGACGATGAGGATGACTTTGAGGGAAGTGACGAGTGACGATGGCGGTGAGGAAATGGAAATCATGCCGGAGCGCAAGAAGAGGAAAGTTGTAGTCACTCGTGAGCCTAGAGGAGCACGGACGGCTCGTGTGGAGCGTGGTGGTCCTCTCCCCGCTAGGAGGGCTAGAGGCAAAGGACCGACAAGGGGTCAAGGATCTTCTCGTAGTTCCGAGGGATCATCTGCCAATGTGATAAGGGGCTTGGTCGTGCGCCCGCCGGTTTACCCACCAAACCGCGCCCCTTATGATTACAAGAAAAGAGCCACCGCTCTATTTGATGACAGAGTCACCGATCCTCGCCTAGCGGATGAGCAAGAGGCGAGTGATGACAGATTATTCACTTGGTTCTAGCAGGACTACTACACCTCAATGTTCATTTACATGCCACCCAAGAAGATCCACCGCCTATCTCCCCACCAATGGGTCGATTGGCGTTTCATGGAAAACAAAGAGAATGTGCTTTTCAATGAAGTGATCACTGCTTGCAAGGACAGGGGTGTTTATGATTTGATGGGGTTTCGGTATGATTGGAATGAAGAAGTGCTATGTCGGTTTTGGGCCACCGTCTTTCTTGAGGGAGCTACTGAAACGAGTGCATTGGATGACCCAGGGCATCTCCTACGGTGTTAGCTACAAGAAGCTAGGCACCTACTTCGTCTCCCTAAGAATCTTAGCCGGATGCCTAGTATTGCCAATGAGGAGGCACTCACCGATGAGGCAATCAAATTCATGTACATTGATCCGCAAAATGTTGTGATTGGAGATACCACCGGGTTGCTACCCTACTACAAGCTCATGAATCGTCTTCTCCGTCACAACATCGCTCCAAAGGATGGGTATGCCACTTCGGTTGCCTCTTACTCTCGCAATGTCCTTGCTCGTTTTGCACCCGACTCTCCTGGATTTGACGTTCTTGGATTTATTATTGAGGAAATTCACCGTGCCTCATATCACACTCGTCGCACGTTACCTTATGCTCCGTGGCTCATGGCCATGATTGAGAAGGAAACCGGGCTGACTTTCGAGAAGGAGTGCAAGCACCAACAATACCAGCCTAAGCTCATTCGGTCTCGTGCTTGGTCGCCGTCGTCCCACTTGTTCCTATGGATGCAGGACCCTCCTCCGAGTGCTCCTCGTAGGCGCCGCTCTCCCACCTCTCGTCTTATGTCCGGGCTGAAGAAGGTGTTTGGGATGTGCTCAGCCATTGGGGCAAGAACACAAAGAAATGACGAACGCTCCAAGAAGAATGCTCGCGAGGTTTAAGGCTCTCATGCGGGCCCAAGGGTTAGAAGTCTCCTCCGATGGTTCGGAGAATGACCCCACCGAGGACTTTCCGGTCTTTGTGTGGACGAGATGATGAAGATGAGGATGGTCATGATGGAGATGATGAGGGTAATGAAGAAGATGAGGAAGCAACTCCCACTGCCTCCGATGCCGAGTGATTCCCTTCTTGTTTCCTTTTCTTATCCTTCTTTCACTCCTTTTTGGTGCCTTGATGCCAAAGGGGAGAGAAAAGAGAAAAGAGGGGTCTCACCTTATCTACTTGTTATCGATCTTTTCTTTAGTGTTGGAACTAATGGGAACTAAGTTGTATAAGACTATGTGTTCTATGTGTTTGCTCTATTGTAATAGGGCTAGTTTTATTCGTTGCAAAACTATGTGCTTGAATGTTGAATGGTGAATGTCTATCGCTTTAATGTGTGTTAATTGCTTATGTCGATGTTTGTGGCTTGCTTTATGTGGTGTGCTGCTTGCGCTCTTAAAATTGCGTTCTTTTCTACACTCGTACTTGGCACTTGAGCACTTTGTTGCTAGGCACCCCACAAGTACCAAATATAGGGGGAGCTCTCTCACATGTTTGTGTGATCCATGCATCTCTTTAGGGGAGCTCCGCTATATTTTGGTTGTTTGTCTTTATTTCGTTTTGATTTCTCTATATCCTTTAATTGTTTGTCATCAATCACCAAAAAGCGGAAGATTGAAGATGCAACTAGGCCCCCTAGTGGGTTTTGGTGATAAATGACAAACAATTAAAATGACTAATGAGTTAATTGAGCTAATGTGCAGGATACCTTAATTGATTGACCCACATTATGTGACTGATAGCCCCTCATACAAAAAGTTGAAAGATGGACTCAAGAGCGTGTCTCTTAGTTTTTTATTCCCTTGAGTCTAGGCATGCCAAAACTATAAAGAGGGGTGAATTAGTCTTTGTTGCAGGGAATATGTGCTTTGTTTCATACACAAGCTTGGATAAAATCAAATCCACCAAAAATTCAAAAGAAGCCAAATCACAAAAACCAGAACTCACGGAAGTTCCGTGACCTCTCACGGAACTTCCGTCAACTCCTAAGTGGTTCCGAGAGTGCAGGACGGAACTTGCAAGTTCCGTCCTTGGAAGTTGTGAACTAGCTAAAGTCTCCACGGAAGTTCCGTGGAGCCCACGAAGTTCCGTCGGTTATTTCCAGAGCGTGTAGGACGGAACTTCCATGTTCCGTCCAGCCTGTTCGTGCCCTAGGTCAAGTCTCACGGAAGTTCCGTCGAGGTCACGAAGTTCCGTCAAACCACCTTTTCACACCTCCCAACGGCTCTTTTGGCCTCTTCCTATATATAGCTTTGACCAACCCGTGAGCAAGTTTGCTGGTGCTTTTTGAACACTCCCATCTCACTCAAGCACTTGCTCTCATCTCTCTCTCATCTTCCTTGTGATCCCAAACCATTTGTGAGAGCCCAAAATCAAATCCAAGCTTGAGAAGCATCATCCCAACCTTGAGCACATCTTCCTTTAGCAAGCAAACCCTACTTCACTTGTTACTCTTGGAGATTTGTTCTCCTAGATTGGCTAGGTGTCACCCTAGAGCTCCCAAGATTGTGGTGAGTCTAGGGAAGTTTGTGAAGGATGTGATTCGCCTCCGAAAGGAAAGGAATCAACCAAGAAGAAGAATAAGGAAACCAAGTTTGACCTTTGTGGTTGCTTGGGAGGAAAAGGGTTGAAAGAAACCCGGCTCTTTGTGAGCTCCTCAACGGAGACGTAGGAACCTCTTTGTGAGGGGTACGAACTTTGGTCAACAAATCTTGTGTCTCCCTTGTGTTGTTCTTGTTTGCGTTTCCTTGTTCTTGTTTCTCTCGAGAAAGTTTGTGGCCGATCTACGTGTGTGTTGTGTGGATTTACTTTTCCTGCAGGTGGAACACTTGTCATCGATCAAGGAAGGATTGTATTCAACCATATTTGTGAGATCTTCATCTCATCCCTTTAGATTCTTTGTTTACCCTAGGAGGAACGGAAGTTCCGTGACCATCACGGAAGTTCCGTCGTGATGAAGTTCCGGTGTGACGAAGTTCCGCCCCTTTTGGTTTGATCGCTTGTTTAGTGTTGTGTTTTTCAGGAATTATTTTGTATTGCCTATTCACCCCCCACCCCCTCTAGGCAACTTTCGAGTCCCTAAGACAGCCTTCTCTACACGGTATGGCCTCGTATGAGTACTTGATGATGTCTTTTGGATTGACTAATGCACCGGCACACTTCATGTACCTTATGAATTCAGTATTCATGCCCGAGCTTGATAAGTTTGTGGTGGTATTCATTGATGACATCCTGGTGTATTCCAAGTCGGAGGAAGAGCACGTCGAGCATCTTCGCATTGTTCTTCAAAGATTGAGGGGATCACTAGCTGTATGCAAAATTCAGCAGGTGCGAATTTTGGCTTAAGGAGGTTACATTCTTGGGTCACATCATTTCGAGAGCAGGACATATCTGTTGATACAAGCAAAGTACAAGAGGTACTTAATTGGAAGGCTCGAAGTCGGTACCACCGATTCGCAGTTTTCTAGGCTTGGCAGGGTATTATCGGAGGTTCATTCCAAATTTCTCCAAGATTGCCAAACTTATGATCGAGCTTATTAAGAAGGAAAAGAAATTTGAGTGGGATCGGGCTTGCCGAGAAGCCTTTGAGACTTTGAAGAAGTTGTTGACGACCGCCTCGGTCCTAGCATAGCCGGACCTTGAGAAGCCGTTTGATGTTTTCACGTGATGCATCCGCGGAGGCTTGGGAGATGTTCTCATGCAGGATGGTCGAGTCGTTGCTTATACCTCCCGGCAGCTTTGGAAGCATGAGCAAAATTATCCTACTCATGATCTCGAGTTAGCTGCAGTGGTACTCGCTTTGAAGGTGTGGAGACATTATTTTGTTGGTCAATCTTGTTCGTATATACACCGATAATAAGAGCTTGAAGTAAATTTTGACTCGGAATGATCTGAACATGAGGCGAGTGCCGTTGGTTGGAATTGATCAAAGATTATGAGCTAGCGAGTGCACTACCACCCTGGAAAGGCAAATGTCGTTGTCGATGCGCTTAGTAGAAAAGCACATTGCAATCCTCCGAGCAACTCGGTTAGTTAAGGATGGGTACTACATCCAAGTTGTACCCCACGGATCACTCTACAACTTGGCTTTGATACCCACCTTGAGAGAAGAAGTGGTAGAAGCGCAGAAAGCGGATGCTTGCATCGCTCACCTCGGGAGAAGGATAAAAGAGGGAGATAACTAAATGGCATGTTTTCATGAGGACGATGTGGGAGTTCTTTGGTTCAAGAGCCGCATTGTGGTGCCAAAAATTCCCGAGCTGCGCAAGAAGATATTGGATGAGGCTCACATAGCCAAGTATGCTATGCATCCGGGTAGTAATAAGATGTATCATGATCTTAGGACGAGGTATTGGTGGACAAGAATGAAAAGAGAGATTGCTCGATATGTAACCGAGTGTGATACTTGTCGTTGGGTCAAGGCTGATCATTTGAAACCTGCAAGACCGTTGCAGCCACTCGGTGTTCCATCCTAGAAATGGGATGACATCAGTATGGACTTTGTTGTTGGCTTGCCCGCCACAGTTCGGAAATTTGATTCAATTTGGGTAATCGTCGATTGCCCGACTAAAGTGGCACATTTCATACCGGTGAGCACACACGATCCAATGCCAAGGTATGCGCGAGTTGTACATTGAGCGAATCTTGTGTTTGCATGGTGTGCCCAGGACAATCATTTCCGATCGAGGATCACGGTTGTGGGACGTTTCTAGGAACAACTTCATGTCTCCCTAGGAATGAAATTGATTCGGAGCTCAGCTTACCACGCACAGATTGACGGGCAAACAGAGAGAGTAAATCAGATATTGGAGGATATGTTGAGGGCATATGTTACGGAGATGAATGCTTACCCTTGGCAGAGTTTGCTTACAACAATAGCTACCAGGAAAGCATTAAGATGGCACCGTTTGAGGCTCTCTATGCTCGCCGATGCCGTACTCCGCTCGGTTGGTCCAAGTTCAAAGAAAGAACCATCTTTGGGCCAGAACTTGTGCAGCAAGTCGAGGAGAGAGTATTCGAAATCCAAGCAAACCTCAAGGCAGCAAAATCAAGACAAAAGAGCTATGCGGATAAAAGGCGCCGGCCACTTGAATTCAAAGTGGGTGACCATGTATACCTGCGAGTTTCACCTATCAAGGGTGTGCACCGGTTTGGCGTGAGAGGCTAGCTTTCACCTCGCTACATAGGGCCATACCCCATCCTGGCCGGATGTGGTACCGTTGCATACAAGCATGACTTGCCCGGCACTCTCCCTGGTGTGCATGATGTTTTTCACGTCTCGCAGCTGAAGAAGTGTCTCAAAACACCCGTTGACCGAGTGTTGGATGATGTGGTGCCATTGCAGCCCGAATTGACTTACGCTGAGCGGCCGATCAAAATAGTACATACCAAAGAAAAAAATTACCCGGCATGGCACTCGGAAGTTTTTCAAGGTCCAGTGGACTCACCACTCCGCAAGGAAAGCTACGTGGGAGTCTGAAGATTTTCTTCGCACTCACTACCCAAGGTTTTCGCTTGAGCCCAGAGGTACACAAATCACCTCCTCCTTGTTTAATCTTAATCTCGGGGTGAGATTTTCTTAAGGGGGAGGGCTGTGACACCCCGTGTCACGTTTTTGCGAAGTCAGCAATTTCAAAACTAACCTCAGGCCTAGTAGAACCCCTCCAAGAAATTTCATTGACATCCAATATGTTTTGGACTATGAATAAATTCAAATACACATTGGATTGAACTACCACTCAAATTTTTACAACATGAGTAAGGCCTGCCAAAAATATATGTTGTAGTGCATGTCAAAAGAAAAATCTAGGACAAAACCCCACTGGATTTCATTGAGGTTTGATACCTCAATTAAATCAGAAGAGCTTAGCTTTTAAGCATTTTCCTTGGATTTTCAGAATTAATCTAGAAGGAGTTTTTGAGCACACTGAGCGTGCATGTCAGTTTCTCAAATTTATCTACCCAAAGAAATTTCCTCCATAAATTTTTGAGCTTGGGAAGGCCCTCAATTTAATTTTAGAAATTTGGGATCAACCGAGAAACTAAAAATCGAGACAAATGGAAAGATGCTTTGGCATATTCCCGTGGGCCCTACCTGTCAACCTCTCCAGGGCGAGGCGCGGGCGAGGCGCGCGCCAGCGCGGGCCGTACGCCGGCGCCGCGTGGACAAAGCTCCCTGGTGGGGAGCCCACCTGGTCGGGGCAACAAAGGGGATGTCCCAAGCCCGGTCGAACACCCCTCCCCATTTCCCTCTTCCTCTTGCTTCTCTCCCCACCCCGTCCGCCATTACCGCACGAGCTCAAGCTCATTTCCCCACCGTCTCCGGCAGCCTCCACCCGAGCACGTCCACCCGGAGCTCCGCCCTAGCCTTCCCTTCCTTCACGCACCGACCACTAAGCGAACCGTGACACGGGAGAGGCGAATCGAGCTCTTTTCCCTCTCCAACCACCGCGCCTCCCCGGCCAAAATTTCCTCCCTGCGGTGAGCTTCTTCACCCCATTCGTCTTCGCACGCGTGCGGGATTCTCTCCCGAACCCCACCGACGGGCTTTTCCCTTTTGATTTTTCCGCAAAGCGAGCGCCCATCCTTCCCTCCATCCATCACCACCGGTCCTTCGCCTCACCGTCGAGCACCATCCTCGGGAGCTGCTCATCCTCAACGGGACCCATGCCGGTGAAGCCCCTTCTCCGTGAAGCTCTCGGACCCAGTCGCATCCCCTTCCGCCCCTCCTCCGCGACGAGACATGTTGGACTCCTTGAGACATGTACTATTTTATAGTGCAATTAGTTAGGCATGATTAGAGGCAATTTATTTAGGTTAATTTCTTTTTAGGAGATTCAAGTTAAATGCCTAATTAATTATTGAATTGCTCCTAACTATGAAGCTTAGTTCAATTATTATCCATAGCATGTGCTTAAGGACGAGAGGCAATTTAATTGCTATTTTACCGAGCTTTTTTCTAAGATTAATGAATTATTTTCTTGCACATGTGATAATGATTTAAATTCTTCATGGGAGTTGATGAAGTAAATTAAATTGTTAATTGCAATTAAAATCATTTCACCTCGCTAGAAACTAATTTATTTTATACTCACTAATCTCGTGTTTTCAATGAAATTTGCATGTATTCCATAAAACATTTAAATCATGTTTTCATCAAAATTCGCACATCACCTGTGCATCATGTAGCTACGGTGGTGAACGCGGTATCCGACGAGGAGCCGAAGCTACTGTTGTTGTTGACCCAGACTACTCGGGGTCAAGCTCAAGGCAAGCTCCGGTGCACAACCTTTTAATTAAGTCTTTTATTTTCATCACCGTGCTTGTAGGCCTATAATGTGCATTAGGTTTATAGGAGTTGTGATGAAAACTCTAGCATGCGAGTTGGATCCTGTTATCCTGATTCGATAGCCCTACGTAGATGCTTGCTTAACTAGGGCGATGATCCGTTGAGTGGTACAGAGACCACTCGTAGATAGGAAAATCACTTTTGGACATGATGCTAAGTATTTGAGATGAGAATGGAAATTGGAGGCCGGACGGACAACTTAGGTGGAAAGTGAAGGACTGAAAGAATCTTCAAGGTGGTAGCCCCGTCTCGTGGATACAAGGACCACGTCGTCACCGGCCCATGTGGATAAGTTTGAACGTACTGTTTGCATGCTTGTGTTAATGGGCCCGATAAACCGATGTACCGATGGTTATTGTATGTTAGAGAGATACCCTACTCCCTTGGTTACTAGGTAGGAATTTGGGAGGAGAGGAGGGAACACTCTACTCACGGATGACGTCCGGGACGACATCGCGTGAGGGACCCTTCTAGGGGAGCTAGGCCCGACTAACACTACGGTGCCGAGCTGGGAAAGGTTGTCTCATGCAGCTTACGGGAAGCGCATATGTGACGTGCGAACAGGTTTCTCCTGCAGGATGTAAATCGATTCGAATCGCTGCCCCTCACGATAACGGGTACCACTTATCTCGTCCGCCGGAACGTAGTAAGAAGAGAAACATTGATGATGATGATTATGCTTAATTTGCTATATTGCTTAATTACTTATTTTGGAAACATGTAATGCATTAGCATAGTGCAAATTAAATTTACTATTTTATGCAACTTAATTAAACTGCTAAAAGTTGAAAGTAAGGATTCACTTGTAGGCCGACTTAGTGCTCAAATTATCCTACCCCCTGGCCTTTGCATGTCTAGGAGTCGGCCGTAGTTGGCCAATTTGATGGGTTAGTCTTGCTGAGCTTTAGTTGCTCGGAGCTTTGCTCTATGTGGTTTTCGAGAGGACCCCATCGAGCACGGCGGAGTCGATGGAGATGAAGTCCGGCAGGATCGGTCCTCGGGCGGAGGCCACTACACCGGGAGTGGTGCGGTCCGGAGGAGTAGTGATGTTGATGTGCCGGTAAGGTGTTTTAGGGCAGAAAAACATGTCTCTATCAGATGCCCGGTGATGTATCGCCGAGAGAGTGATTGTATCTTATTGCTTCCGCTGTACTAGTTATTTTCGAAACTTATTTGCTTCCGGTGCTCATGAGACTCGATGTACTACCGTATCTGGATGGATGTATGAGACTTGTGCTTATATCCATTGTATCATGTTTATGTTTGTATGTTGTAACATCGGGCATCACAGCGTCCGATGCCACCCATGATGATCCCCGAGACGGAAACGCCTCTTCGTGAGGTGGGTCTGTCACACCTTGCTCATTGGATTGTTGCCTTGCTCGTGTGCGGTTTTTGTGACACCCCTACCTTGCAAGGCAAGAGGGATTGTCGCACAGGATCATATCGGGAGACATACGACGAAGCAACGTACATTGCACATACATTAAAGGTATATTCACCGATTACATTGCCAAATAAAGTGTACGAGAAGCACTTTTACATTGAATAGAGTAGTTCTTACAATACATAGATTTAGATTTGGATACAATACTATCGAGTGCAAATTTCGGATTACATTACTTAATGACATTTGCGGAAGCGTAAACATCTCGACGATACATATATACAATCTTAGGTGGAGAACCACACCAGCCCATATGGCGTGGCCTCACTCTTGACTTGGTGAAGCGGGAATCCACTCCAGTCCACTCGAGGTTCCTCACCTTGGCACACAAACTTCCCGCAGCAATTATAGTAATCGGGCTGCGGGATTCCTGAAAATGAATTTAAGCGCAAACCCTGAGTATCTAATATACTCCGCAAGGCTTACCCGTCAAAAATGGTTCTAAGAACCGACACTAGCATGCAGGGGGCTTGACCTGGCTTGCTGAAATTGCGGAAAACAGCCACTATAAATTGTAACTTTCATGTTTTAGCCAAATTAAGAGGGTTGTGACATAATTATAAATTTAGTGAGCAAGAGTAACAAACATGGTTACAATACATGAATCTAATACTTCAAAAACAGCAAGTTTGTCATCATATTCCATGTCATTACTACGATGCGATCTACTCGAGACAAGTGGTACTCATCACCGCGAGGGACTGCGATATATATTGATTTACACCCTACAGGGAAACCCAAATGCACGACATACGCATCATTTAAGAACACGTATGACCACCTTGCACAAGATCACCATAGATATGAGCCGGGTCCTCCCTCCGAGTGTGCATTCCACATGCAACCACAGTAGCGTCGGGTCCAAGGGTAATAGCACACCCTCCGTCTACTCACAAACCCGTGCATCCACCGTGACTAGCACTTTGCACAAAGGGTGGAGATACCGTCCAACACTACGACTCTCAACTTACATCGGTTTACCAACTCCCATGCGAAGGTATGCATTTGGTACACAACTCAATACTTGCTCGCGGAGTCACAACGAACGGTCCTTGACCGACACATACGGGGCTATGGCGCACAAGGGCCAACCTCGGCATCGCCTCCTACACATGCACTTCCCCGTACGGTCTCCAATTTGATCATGTGAGAGTAACCATAATTCATTCCTAGACCAGGTGATCTCCAAATCACTCGGTGTTGCTACCGATGAATTTATTAAGCATAGCTTCTACGATCAGGATTGTACCTATCCACGGATTGAGAACAGGGATTTAATGCAACTATGTTCCGATCAACTCCTGAACGTAGATGAACAGTACATAACATAGACGTAAGTGAAATAAAGACGGAAATTTAAAACATAGCATTATGCTTCGGGGCTTGCCTTGGTTGGGCTCGTAGTTAGCACACTCGAATTCGCTCACTTCCAGCTAGTGCCCTCCTTGATCTTCAGTTCCGATCGGGGTTCCTATATGAATGCAAATGCGAGTGCATGAGTGTGAGCGGATTCTTTATTACACAGTTCATGGAACTTTCTCAATAAGATCATGCAATGAAAGGTTTGCATAAATTAAACATGCTCATGGGATGCGATGAATTGACATGATGAGGAAATACATGGGTTATGTCATGGAGACAACCGTCTAATTATAAGGAATATTTATTATTCAGTATAAATGCACATGCTGATTTCGCGATCAAGAAAATAGGGCCTAGTTTATTATGGATATGAGTGAGATGAAATAACCATATGATTAGGTGCTGCCATGTGATTATCTATAGCAATTGTACCTATGCATTAATATTTATATGACACTATCCTTGGAATAAATTTATTTACATGCACTTCTTGGCATACATCAGTACTAAATCATTTCCCTATTAATCGGTATGCAAGAGTGGATGCTCATTCTCTTAGGATGAAATTTTATCATTTATACATTGAGCACCACAAGCAAGTATCATTTTATGTGCATTTTCTACAATTAATCCTACATAATATATGATTGTTCTTGCCCAAAAGATAATCATGATCATGATATGCTTAAATATACCATGGAAATGTGAAAAATGTTTAATCATAACAGAAAACGAAAATGGCAATTTGAACTTAGTGCATTCCCAACAATTTTTGTTGTAGCTAAGTCTAGTTGTCAGGCTTATCGAGGCCATTTTAAGGTGCTTTAAATTTAACATTTTGCTATAGTACTTGGGTGAAACAAATAGTGTCATTTAAGGTACGTGTTTCAAGGATTACAATGGATGTGGATTTGCCTTATTTGAATTCGTATTTCAAAAGTTATTGAATTTCAAAAATCCCAAGTTGTCACGGTCCTTAACGGGTTGGCACTTTGAAATACTTGTATCTTTATAATTTCCCACAGTAAGTGCCTGGATTATGTTACCATGGCAAAGTACTCGTCAGCTACTTTCCAACGAATGTTTGTTCATGCATTTTGGATTCAGGATATGAAAGTTACGAAATTTTAAAAATCCAATCTTGTTTAGCTGCGTGGTCATGATAGCATCTTAAACTTACTCAAACATTTATTTTTGCCACATAACCATATGTGTTCATGTGCTCCATGATAAAGTACAAGTCTCAGGATTTTTAAAACATTTTGAATCGTTCAAATCTGAGCTGTAGATTTAAAGTTATGCAATTTATAAAATGCTTGACGTTTACAACATTTTCAGCGCGATTCAAAATTTTCTAAGTGTGGCGCGCAGGGGGGGGCTCGTCGGAGCAGCGGCGGTGCTCGCCGGCGTTGATCTAGGGCTCGCCGCAGGGGCTGTGCTTGGCCGCCTATGCGTTACTCCGGACGGCGCATCTACTAGTGGAGGCGGCGAGGCGGGGGAGTGAGCGGAGCATAGCTCGCAACGGCAATGGCGGAAGAGGCAACCTCCGGCATGGGAGCTTGTGCTCGCCACCGCACGAAAGAAGGGGCGATCAAGGCGGGGAGCTTCACCTTCGCACGGAGAAGCGCGCGCATGGGGTTGGTGAAGGCGGAATCCGTCCGGAGGCGGGCGGCGTCGGCGGGGTGGCGGTGCATGGTGAGCGACGTCGGGGAAGAAGGGGATTCTCTTCACCGTTGCGGCTCGACCGGGCCTGGGAAGAAGCAAGGATGTCCGTTAGGGTCTTGCGCACCTTCCAGAGGCAGAGGTGGAGTATGAGCTCACCCGAGCAGGGCGCAATTGGGCTCGCCGGCGTTGAGGGGAAAACGGGAGCTTCTCGGATCCTTTTGGAAATTGAGGCTCGCAGAGGGGAGGAGGAGGATGGGAACTGGGTGGGAGCTGCCAGGAGCTGGGCGAAGCAATTGCACGCAAATGAGGCAGCTGCGGGGGAAGGAGAGGGGCGACGCACGGGAAAAGTCACGGCGGCGGCCATGGCGGAAGTTCGCCTTGGCCATCGACGGCCGCGCGTGCACGCTTCCGGGCGAAGGAAGTGGGGCGATGGGCGACGCTTGGTGATGGCACAACGCCGAAGGATGGGGAGGCGCCTAACCGGCATGGGCACCAGCGGCGAGCGCCGCTGGCGGGTGGCCCCGGCCATCGTGCTGCCTCTGTTCAAAATGATTCTCAGCTATTTACCGTTTTGCCACTGAAACCCATTCTGCATTTTGCTCATAAAATTTAATTTACTTGGAACTTTCTCAAAACGAATTTTCTGGGGGTTCCTTGTATTATGGGGAACAACTTTTGTTATAGGCAAAACTCTGGATTCGAATTGTAAAAATTTATAAAAATTGATGAACAGGTGTTGTTTTAATTTGGGTTTGGATTTTTCTAGGAATCTGTGCCACTCCGAAAATTCAGGAAAAATGTCCTAAAATCCTAGTTTGATGTGCTCTACCAGATTATGCAAAAATTTGGGGTCACTATCATGGGAAATTTCGGAGATCTTATGTAGCTAGGGTTTTGGTTAATAAAAACCCTAATTACCCTTATTATGTCATTTTATGTGAAATGGCTACATGCAAATTCTTCTTTAGCACAGTGTGTTTATGAAATTGTGACAAGGTGTGTCACAGTTGTAAGGACCATCTGGTCCAACACATTACTAGGTGTGAATGATGAAGATGGAAAAAGAACAAATCTCCTATCTATTGTGGCGATGACAGAGGGAACAGAATGATGAGAGGATACCTGCTTTGAACGTCTCTGCAGATGTTCACATCTCAGAACTTTGGATCCAAAAGGAGACCTATTAGTTCTTTACAAACTGAGCTAGTTTGATTACTTACAAGTTGTGATTACTTCACGCTTCCATTATGTGATTTAGAAAGCAACATCCCTCAAAGCTACATACACTGCTCTCTTAGTTAGGAAATGGTGAGGTGCCACGGCTCAGTCATTGTCGATGATTCTTCCGCTGGGTCGATGATTATAATAGTTTGAACACGAGACCGGTCAACAGTAACACGAGAGGTTTAGATAGTTATGGACCTCCTAAAGAATAATAACTCTACGTTTTGTGTTTTGTATTATAAATAGATGTCTATGAGGGGATCCCTAGCTGCTTTATATTTTTGAGGTTGTAGGGACATGGTAAGTATACTAAGTCGATTAAAACATAATTTCCGAGAATGATTTTGCGACTTAAGCTACCATGTATGGTATGTCATATCTCCTAGTCATGAGGTATCATCATGTCTATTATGCTTGGCTGAGGTACTTTGGTACATACCTTCTATTAAACTGTAAGTGATTGTCTATGATTTCTCATTCGCTTAAGCATTTAGGTGTAATTGATCGGTGTATAGAAGCTTAAGATGGTATTAGAGTCAGAAAGTCTTGAGTTCAAGTCCTGGTAACCATATTTTTTATTGTCACTCCTATTACTACATCTAAGGCCTGAGAGAAAAGACCTTGAGCTCGAGGGAGATTGTTGAACCATAAGTGAATTGTTCAATCGTCCCATAAATTTAACTTTTTTAAGTCCATGCATACCAACATCTTTGAAAGTAAATGGGCATGTTGTACATAACCATAACGTCGGCACAAAACATCCATGCATCTCCATCTCACTGTTTTCTCCAATTTAAGTTTTCATAAGGAAAATTCGAGTATAGGTTCACACACTTTTGTCAGTTTGATGTACAAACCTAGCAACACTCCTGATCTTATAATAAGGCAAAAAGAAAATAGGGAGCTGCCAGGTAGCAAAGTGGGCTCCCGCTAGTAGCGCGTTCCAAAGGTATCCCGTCGCCTTTTTGTTTTTCTTCTTTTTTTTTCTAACAACGATATCTCTGTCCAACCAATCCAGTATCCCGTCGTCATTATGTATTCATAGCAAACGGTTGTACCGACAATTTGCAGATCGAATTGGTAAAAAGTTCCAGGCAAAGAAGAAAAAAAAACAGCAAAACATGCAAGGATTGTTGGGTCTGCGGTTGTTTTGGCAAACGATGATGCAATAAGCAAACCTTTGGCTCATAGGCCACAAAGCAACAATTATAATTTCGTGGTAACCTTTTTTGCGCATTCAGATATTCCCAGTCTGTGATTAACGTTGAACATGGTGAGGTCAGATTTTCAACCTACCAAGCTCGATGAACTGATGCACCATCTAGTTTTGTGTCAGTCTATTGCACTTCTCAGCGAAGCCTCAAACAGGAGCTGGCACTAATTTACATTTGGATCTCATTCGTTTTTCGGTGGCTACGCACCCATGATTTTTGTCCTTCTTTTGGTGTAGACCCGGTGAACAGCATAGAGTGGAGTTTGTTTGACAACAACAGCAATGTGCTCTACTGCACGTACAACAATCGCTAGTGATCGTCTAACCCAGCCGGCCACGGGATCGATTCAGATTCACATTTGACTTCTCCTCGCTATTGTGTAAGATCCGATCTATCATCGCTGTCGGTGTATGAGAACCAACAAATGGGGGTCAGCCGGACTGCCCTTTGTGAGAGGATCGGGAGCTACGGATCAAGAAACTATTCCTCGGATTAACACACGATGACACGTGATTTTACCCTAATTCGGGCTACCGTGAGGTGTAATACCCTACGTCCTACTTGTCTGGTGTGTACTGAGCTTGAAGAGATTACAATGGTGTTCTTGAGTTTCTAGGGTTGAGAGAGTCTATCTATTTCATGGTCAGGGCTCCCCGTTTTATAGTCTCAAGGGGGCCAAGCTACAATGGCAAATGCCTAAAATCTTCCGGTCGGTGTCCGAATTCTTTGGTCGATAAGCGAGTTGAATTACGCGGCGCCCGAGATAGGGCACCACACGGCTTGTCTAATGGGAGGGGGCCTGACAGGACTTGTCGTACAGGGCCCCCCTCCTCCCATCACTTTGTTGGGGAAAGGTATAATTGCCTCGCCCGTTACGCCGTGGGGCTGGCCCGTGGTTGCCCCTGTGGGGTGCCACGCGTCCACGTAGGAACCCAGGGGGAGGGAGTTAAGCCTCCCGACCACCCGTGCGGGTCGCGTGGTCACGTCCCGCACCGCGCGGGCACGCTAGGGTTTCAAGGCGCGTCGCCCCACCCACGGGCCGTGGCTTCCCTCACACGCCTCATCCTGGTTGGGCCACGTTGGGCTGATAGGCGTCATGGCCTATTATGGATGGGTCGACGAGACGGCCCATGGGCGGTTATGGAAACCCCGTTCCCGAGTACATCGACAGTCGCCAATACATGGTTCTATGGCATGTACTCGTGAGACAATTCTCGTCATCGACTTGACATGGCCCCTCACGTGGAATTTGCAGTCGCATTGGTGGTGCCAGATCTCCATTGTTGCCAACCACTCCGAATGCTCTTTGGAGTCACCTTGGAGATGCTTTTGATTAGTCTTACAGAGTCGGTGTTGCATTGGAAGATATTAAAGATGTAGAGAGGATATGCTTTTATATTTTTGATCATGACTATTGTAAAAGTCTAATGATGGCCGAGTCACTCGATGGTTGTAATTTTCTGTAAGACTATCCACAGTGCAATTCGGCAAGCCTTGCCCTAAAGGCGTGACGTAGAAAAATAGAGTAAAAAATGTTGCACTACATGATGGTAAAGAGAACGGCAAAACAACGTAAGGTGGGATTTACGGTGGATATGAAATAACACAGAGCATTACGGCACAACCGTCGGCAGCAATTGTCTCTCTCCTCGTGGGCACAGATGGAAGTAGAAGCAGCAGGCAGAGAGGGAAGGAAGGATGACGCCGCCGGAAGCCAACCGCCGTAGAGAAGGAAGGATGCCACCACCGAAAGCCTAACGCCATGCTCCTCCTCAGGAGATGGGAAGAGGGAGGCGGCGGGCTGTCTGCCCCTCCTCTGTCACCACGGGCTCCTCTGCAGCTGGCGCACAAAGCTCCGAGGTCATCGCCCTCCCTCTTCAAGCCGGCATGGCCCACCATGGCTGCCACCTCCCTCTTCGAGCCGATGTGGCCCGCCTCTGCCCGTGCCCGATCTGTGCTCAAGGAGGGTTGAGGAGGCCCGTCGGCTTCTGAATCTTGCCAGAGAGGGACAGGGCCGCCACCGACCGACGACGGATAGGGACGTCGGGGTGCGTTGTCGGTAGAGGAAAGTGGATTCGGGAGACATCGAAAGGAGTGGGGAAGAGATAAGGGTTGTTTTCTTGTTTTGCCCCCTTTCAGTTTTAATAATTATCTTTTAGTTCATGATCTTCATATTTTGATCCCTAAAACTTTTACTTCCTCGCATTTAGTCCCTGTAAATGTAACAAATAAATTTTTAATTGAAGATGGTAGTTGAAAGTGGATGAATAAAATATGTGGTTGTTAGATATAGAGTAACATGAGTCCGGAAGAAACTGATGTAGAGTAAAGAATCTTGCTAACGTGGCTGAAATATTCCTTTCAGAGTAAAATTATAGAGTAGAAGGAGTGTGGATAGTCTAAGTCTCTTTTTGAGAGCCAAAGCTGGGATTAATGCAATCTTCCCATTATCTAAAAATATATCAAATCATGTAAATATCGAGTGTGATCTCTGGTTCATGGCCATTAATATTTCTTTAGTAAAGATCCTGAAAGAAGAAAAGGAAATAAAGTCATGCTTTTTCGCCTATTAATTAAGTATTAACCCATCATGCATATTCCCTTCATACATATGTTGGATTAAAAGCGACAATAATTGCTTATTGCAAAACAAAATGCGTTCAAATATTCTTCCAGGGAAATAATGAAGCATCGATTCTAAAGTACACGCGTATGTACGTGCGATGTAAAACAATCCAAGAACACATATGCATGTAAAGAATCTAATGCAGGGATCACGTTTCCATATCGAATGCTTCCTGCTGGTGATGTCAAAGTCTGCACTTCAGCTACGATAGAGGACTCAAGTATTTATAACGCTCAGGTAATTTATTGTCGACTTTATACAAGTATATACAGTTCATATTCCTCGCAAAAATAAAGTATGAATTTCACATGTCAGAACTTTATTTATGAAAACACAAAACTGCAACCTTTATATGTCTGTTCAACTTTTTTACTTTCTTCCTCAACAACTAACCATGCACCAGTCAATAGTTTCGGGTGAGACCAGCACGGTTGTATTTAAAACGAGCAGAGAAGCCTTCATTTTAGAGTGTTCTTATTTGAACAAGAGCGTCAAGTAAATCACATTTTGCAAATAATGACAATACATGTCTCCGGCCTCTTCAAGATCTCTTCAAAGCACACAATCTGGTTTGTTTTTATGACAATAAGGTTCAGTCATCCAACTCATAATTAAGAGAGCAGAAATAAATCAAGGAGGACAGTCTATTATTAATTCTCCATCTAATCAACAAACAACTCAAATGTAGTGTTGCACTCACGGATTATCAGTTCTTCCTTGTTTCTATAGTTGCAATAATGCTCAATATCGCATTCATTATGCTCCCCCTAAAAGTAGCCTGAAAAAATACATATACTTTTGTATTGTTAAAGTAAATGTTATTTACACCAAATTGTCCAACATAAGACAGTGCCCTCACCAGTATGAACTTTCACTCTTTTTAGTCTATCCCGGAAAGCCAATCAAGTACCGAACATATGAGCGACAGAACTATAGGTGGGTGTAAATCCGTAGTTATTGTTATTACCCTTCAGATATTCTTACCATGATGATAATAAGAAAAGAGAAGCTGAATCGTTTCATCAAAATAACAAAAGAAACACTTATGGTAACGAGATTAATTTATTTTTGCGAACTTGTCCTTTGTTTAATATTATCCCTTTAAAATGTACAAAAGGAAAATTTTAATTATAAGGGGCAGTTTCAACCTCTAAATAAATTTATGATGAAACGGTATGTCTTGGTTAATAAAAAAATTGGTAACTTTTTCTTGTTATTTTGATATGACTAACCAATTTGATTTATCCCGAAAGGCAGGGACATTTTACACGGAGACGAAGACCCTATAGAACAAATAGAGGAAAGTGCAGAAAGGGGAAAAAGTAAAGTCTAAGCCACATATGGCACGAAAAGGAAATCCAATTTCGGTAATCCGAATCCCATATAGCTCTTTTCTTCATACTCGACCTGCCCTAGGTTGGGGATAATGATTTTCTCAAATCTTGTTGGGAGATGCTTCGCTCCGAGTCCGACTGGGGCGGAGTGGGGGACCCAGGCCCTTCAATGCCTCCCTCCGGATCCACTAACTCGGAAGAAGAGCTATTCAATTTCTGGCTGACTGTGAGGACACCTCTGCATCCCGGGAGCAGACCGCTCCCCCGGAAGCAGTGGTCAGTCAAGAGCGACATCCGAATCCCGCTCCAATCCCTCCAGCGCAGGATCCCGCTCCAATGCCTGGAGCGGCAGCGGAAGCAGAACAGAACCCTCCTTTCTTTTGATTGGGAGGGACGACCTCTCTCTCTTTGAGAGGAAAGTTCTCTACAAAAGGCCCACGCCTATCACGCCCAGATTCTGGACACATTGCGTGATATTACTATGAAGAATGGAGAGGAGCCCCGTGAAGAAAACAAGACTATCGCACCATGCTTGATTTCATGTTGAGCCGACTCCAGTTCGACGTCAATCCCCGGGCGCTGAAGGAGCTCCTGAACAGACTCCAAAACGGTCGGGCATGATCTCAAACTTCTAGGGCGGCAAGGAAATTCCTCGACGAAGACTAGTGAGGCTATAGTACTGACTATGCACAGGACTACAAAGGTGAAAAGACAGGATCTATTCCGACGAAATGCCTTGAATGTGATCGGCAAGAGAAAGATGGAATTTGTTTGGTATAAGGAAGGAAATCAAACGCGTTGTTTGAGAAGGAAAAAGGGTAACTAGAGACAAAATCCAAAAAGGCTCTCCCTGGACTCTACGCAGGACTTCTTCTAAGCCTTAAATAATTTGAATTTCTCTGACATTCCATGTTTCCGAAACGGATCACATTAAACGGATAAAAAAGTGACCAATTTTATGTAGCCTGCAAGTGATGGTGTCTCTTTCACATCTGATAAGTTAGAAACCTAAAACTTTAATTGCTAGGTTGTCATATTCAGTTTGATTGATCCTATCAACGCTCTCAATGTCCAAGGTCTGGATATCTTTTTTCTAGTTTCTTTGTTTCCCATTAATTTGCTTGATTCTGCTAACGAGCAGTACTTTCATCTGCACTAACACAGGGTTCAAAATGGTCTTGATTTGACGCGTGTCCAGCTGACGGTCAGAGCGAGACAACCAGAACTCAGCTACACAGGTAACCACTTTTTTCCTACAACAAATATTATCTTTCTAGTGTCTCAACACCAAGAATAAGAGAAAGTTTACTACTATCGCAGAAAATAAGCATGTATGATGTACCTAGAGCCATATACATCTTACACGTCTGCTCAAGAAAAAAGGAAATCATGCTGATCTACAGTAACTCATCACGACTTGTGCGAAAGATTGATGCCATTATGTTAAAGTCATTTAAACACGTACTACTCCGTTCATAAATTATTGTCACCGTTGAATTATTTTGATACTTTTGACTATTCATCTTATATTCAATTTTTTTAAGAAATGTCATATATTTTGTTGGAAAGTGTTTCATCATTAAAGAAAAGAAATTTCAAATATAGCATATTTAAATTTGAATTAATATTTTGAATAAGACGAAATGGTCAAATGTAACAAAAAAAGTCAATGGCGACAAACAATTTAGGAACGGAGGTAGTAATGTGGGCCATCTACAAAAACAGGCATGTTAAAAACAGTTACATAGCTCAACTAGCTAGTATCTAAGACATTGATGAATCTCTTAAAGGAGTCATATGTCAGAGGCTTGCTTCATTTGGTGGAAAAACAATAGAATCAGTGAATCATTCTCTGTTAAATATGGCTAACTCCCATGAAGCTCTTGCAGCTACTTAGACTTGGCATCTCTGTGCTCAAAGCAATTCTTTCTTGGTGAGTACTACATGTTTGGGATTGGACAGGGTTAACTTGTTCTTCTATTATTAGAATCTTGGAAAGGTATATCAATATATATTGTTAACACCAGGAACGAACATTATGACAAGAGTTATATGGTCACTCGGACACGTATTGAGACCTTCATATATATTTCACTTGTATCATTACAAAAAAATTTAGGCACGAGCGGGTCTAGAATTATTATATTACTGCCATTTTGCGAAAGAAAATGGCCTCGTGTGGTTGGTAAGCAGTCCTTTTCTGTTAAGTCAAAGTTAAGTAACACAACTGTTTTTATGTTTGCCAAAGAACGAGGAGTGCAAGATCTAGCGAGTGACTATCAAAGTTTCTTGTACATTAGTTTGACTATTTTTGGGGTGGCAAATCAAGTCAGATGTTATTTGTGCTCTCCGATGTACTATAACATTGATGATATAGGTTTAATGCGACGCATGCGATTTTAGAACATTGCAGACTCCTATGCCATTCTCAGTGTGTTGTTTAGCTCTGATAGTTCAAAGATGCCACATTTTGATATAGAGTATGTCTTCAGCATCCCCAACTAACACAAAAATGATTCAGAAGTCATTATATTTATATATGCATGGAAAATTAATCACTAATATCTTTATGGCTTTGCATTAACTATAATATATCCTTGAATATGTTATCTCCATTCTTCTGTGTATATGTCTTTCACAAAGAATACAAGAAAAAATATATACACCACAAGAGTTGAATGATTGCTCATTGCTGCATTCATATAATGATTCTCTGGTGCACACCGCGTGGCTAGTTTACAGGACAAGACCTTTCTTTTCCTTTTTTGCCTTTGGGTGGCCCTTTCCCTTTACATCCAAGCACAAATTACTGTACCGAAAAGCAGATGCTGGTAGTGCTAGAATAACTTGGCCACCGGGAAACAAGGGTAGTATTTGGTCCCTAGAAGGCCCATGCATACAAATATACTTCCCTACAGAAGACGGTATCCAAAACAACACGTACATAGCTAGACTACCTATGTAGGCCAATAGTGTGTCTACACCTGCTCAATCAATTGTCATATGGCCCTCTCTCAACAATCAAAAGTTGCAAAAGGCAAAGAAGCTTCAAGGAGGTACATATCATATTGGCCCTACAAAATATTTTGTGTAAGGACACAACCCTTGGGCTCTCTCTCGTTGCCTGACTAATATAAACCCAGCGCCCCTCCTGTGCTCTGCATCCCACCAGCATCCTAAGCCACATCCCTCTGATTCTTGGCTAGAGATGAAGGGTGCCGCAATGGCCGCTGCCGCCTTCATCCCTCTGATTGCCCTCCTGTTCTCCGTCTCGTCGGCGTACCCGGCTCCGTCGGGTCAGCTCGACCCGCATTTCTACGATCACTCGTGCCCGCAGGCGCAGCAGATTGTGGCGTCCATCGTGGGGAAGGCGCACTACCAGGACCCTCGCATGGCCGCCTCTCTCCTGCGCCTGCACTTCCACGACTGCTTCGTCAAGGTAACACACGCAAAGATTATGTTGTCATGACTATAGATTCGTCTGTCCGTGTGTTCATTCCGATCCTCTTGTGTGCAGGGCTGCGACGCCTCGATCCTGCTGGACAGCAGCGGGACGATCGTCAGCGAGAAGCGGTCGAACCCCAACAAGGACTCTGCCCGGGGATTCGAGGTCGTCGACGAGATCAAGTCGGCTCTTGAGGCGGCGTGCCCCGGCACCGTGTCCTGCGCCGACATCCTCGCCCTTGTGGCGCGCGACTCCGTTGTCATGGTAAGACCGGCTTTATTCAGCGTCTTTGTGTTTCTTTGGTTTCGTACGTTTTATATTATTCTCGTGCTCGCCAGCTGCTTCCCATTTCGGCAAAGAAAAAGGATATATGCCCGCGCTGCAATATAATGTTCTTGTGTAGTCACAGGCACCAGTGGCAGATATTGATTTAACACACTTTGGAGCAAATAACATTATCATGCATGTCCTTTTAATTAATTCCTTCTTTTCCGATTATATAGTAGCCCATTCCTTTACAGAACCAGATTTACAGAAAGAAGAAAAGGTAGATAGAAAAAACTGAAAATTTATCTTCTCCAGATTAGCATGTCACGTGTTAGTGTAACCGATACCACCTTACCTTGTTCTTGTAAAGTAGTATCCATGTGCATAGTTAACTTTTTTTCTTTGACAAGATGCATAGTTAACTTTTACCCACCCTGTTCTCCATGGACCTACTTTAGTGTCGGTGCATACGCGGAATCATACGTATAACATGCTTCATACGAGTTTAACGGTTGGGCCAATTATATATCACGCACGAAGCACATCCAAACTTTTCGCCATCCATTGCATTTCACTTGGGGCAAACACTGGCCAGTCCAGTCATTTGCCTCCTCACCTTATCTACGACAGCAGTAAAAAAATCAACCGTGCTGCTGAATGCCTTTTACTGTGATCCGGAAAGAAGAGACAAAGTGAGGGCACGTTGCTCGGTAAAGCAACGCCAAAGTGTAGTTACAAGCAATGGCATCTCATGTCATGGGATTAGGACACTGAAATAGCCAGCCTCCTTTTTTTCCTAATATTTGTTACTAAGGCCTTGTTCGTTTCCTGCCTTCTAAAATTTAGCACTGTCATATCAAAGAAAATCTTATTATTTATGAATATTTCGATCAATTTAATGACAAAATCCTATTGATAGATTGGTGCTAATTTTCGAGATGAATCTAATGAGCTTAATTAATTTAGATTTTGTTAAAGTGATGCTACAGTAACCGTCTTCTAATCACGACTTAATTAACCTCATTAGATTCGTCTCGTAAATTAGTCTACGGGCATGTAATTTATTTTATAATTAAACTTTATTTACTACTTCTAAATAGTAAGATTCTTTTTGATGTGACAGCTCTAAAGTTTAGACTCCAGGAAACGAACACACCCTAATTACTCTACTATAGATGAATTCACGGATCACATGAAACCCGTCGGGGACCAACAATGTAGCACGCGTGCCTGTTTGAATGGAATCGACATGTGAAATCCTAAGATCACATTTGTTTGTTGTTGAATTGCTGCAGACGGGCGGGCCCGGTTGGATGGTGCCGCTGGGGCGGAGGGACTCGCGCGGCGCCAGCGTGCAGGGCTCCAACAACGACATCCCGGCCCCCAACAACACCCTTCCCACCATCATCACCAAGTTCAAGCTCCAGGGCCTTGACACCGTCGACCTCGTCGCACTCCTCGGTATACACGCATTACTTTCCACACCACCACATATACTGGTTTGCACGTACCAACAAATGTTGCCGAATACCTTCTGTTTGGTTCATGATAAGTAGCAACCCATGTAGCCACGTATAGCTGTGTAGTATACTCCCTTCTTTACTTTTTTCTTGACGTTAGGACAAGTAAAGTAGTGAAAATTTACACTAAAATGTTTGTCCTAACGACAACAAAAAGGTAAGAGAGGATACTAATATTCCACCAATAATTTGACGGGGTGTACATCCATATGTAGCAATTGACCTAAGTTCAGCCAACGAGGAGTCATGCCAACTGATTGAAATGTACTAGGTGAATTATTGGGCAGCCACGACGCCACGAGAGACGACATGGCTGATTGGTACTATCAATCGGCAAAAGATTGCTGACGAACAACAGTCCATGCATAGCGACTTAACTGTAGAGAGTCAAATCTTGCCTGCATAAAAAGAACACATATGCATCACCAACGACTTTTGTGTTACAATTTAAAATTCATTGCGCACATGCATGACGAAAGTTATTAATGAAGCTCAGCCACAGGTAGTTTACTAAGGGTATGTATAAAGGAGAGCCTACTGTGGTCTCTGGACACACGTATCTAAACAAAGAGACATGAAACAACTCTAGTCATACAAAGGAAAGACTCTACATGATGTCTTTTAATAAATGCATATTATTAATGATTGCATGACATAAGTCGTCTCTTCACATGTACAACGGTGTTCAGAGTTGTCTCTTACATCGGAACACGTGATAGAGACCGTCTCTTCGTCAAGAGACCACCCAACCTTCTCTTCAATGGTTGAAGGGGCTATTTATAAAAATACATTGCCACATCAGCTCAAGAGCCCACTCATTTATTAGCGTTGTACATGCCCTAATACACTTGCATAGTAATATGGATTGTAATATTTGGCAACTCTGACACTAATTACAGGAAGCCACACAATCGGCGACTCCCGGTGCACCAGCTTCCGGCAGCGCCTGTACAACCAGACCGGCAACGGCCTCCCGGACAATAAGTTGGACGCCTCCTACGCGGCGGCGCTGCACCCGCGGTGCCCGCGCTCCGGCGGCGACCAGAACCTCTTCTTCCTCGATCCCGTGACCCCCTTCAAGTTCGACAACCAGTACTACAAGAACCTGCTCGCTTACCGCGGCCTGCTCGCCTCCGACGAGGTGCTCTTCACCGACAGCCCCGCCACCGCCGAGCTCGTCAAGCTCTACGCCGCCAACCAGGACATCTTCTTCCAGCACTTCGCGCAGTCCATGGTCAAGATGGGCAACATCTCGCCGCTCACGGGGGCCAACGGCGAGGTCAGGAAGGTCTGCAGGAGGGTCAACCATAGCTGAAGATTCGTCTTGGTCGATCGTGTCCACTATTTTGCATGCATGCAGTGTTTAATTTCCTCAAGGACATCAATTTGATTGTTTCTTCTGGTTAGTTCGTTGGTTGGTTGGTTGGTTTAAGCACGAGTTCAAGTGTGTGTCGCCTGTTGAAATTTCTTGGAATTTGTAAGATTTCTTTTCGTTGTCTTTCCATGTGTTGTATTCCTTCAACTGTTGTTGTTTCTTAGATGAATCCATTTTGTGGTACGCTGTTGCTTCTTAGCCGTGATTGACTCCCGGTCATGGCAATCCAAATGGATCCTTGTAAATGTACTTGAAAACGTACTTAACAGCTTATTTTGCTTGAACATGTCATAACACATCGATATGGCAGTCCAAATGCACGCCCACTCAATCCGATGCAGGTACGTGGATTCTTAACTGTTAAGGTGCATATCTTAAATGTGAAGTTACTATATGCATCCTGTTAGAGCGCGGCCGGCACGTCGTACTCACGAGTCTCTACCGCCAGCCCAGGTCACATCGGGCCTACCAAACCATAGGCCCAACTCGAGCTCCAACTAAGGTCTTGGGCCACCTCAACCCAAGAGACTAGCCTTATAGGTGATGATCCCTCCACCTTATTACTTGGGCTTCCCCATCATCAATATACGATGTGGGACTAAACCCAACAATCTCCCCCATCACACATCCGGTAGCCTCATCTTCTATTCACATCCGGATGGACACCCCTCCGACAGCCCGTTAACCATGTGACCCACGAGATCTAATCCGACGGCTCGATATCCGTGTGAGGTCCCTGAAATTATTTCAGGTTTCGACCATGGCGCCGATACCACTTGTTAGAGTGCGGCCCGGCTCGTCGTACCCACGAGCCCCTGCCGCCAACCCAGGTCACATCGGGCTTACCGAACCATAGGCCCAACTCGAGCTCCAATTAAGGTCCCGGGCCATCTCAACCCAAAAACTAGCCCGATAGGTGAGGATCCGTCCACCTTGTTACTTGGACTCTCCCATCATCAATATACGATGTGGGACTAAACCCAACGCACCCATGCCTCAAGATCGATATGGCAATTCACTTATGGTTCAATATTGACATCGCCATGGGTATGGCAGCAGACAGATGGAAAGAAGTCCGTCATCCCTACAAGAAAAATGGCCTCTAGACACGTTTATATTGTCATACGCCAATTGATTGGTGACAAGCATACGGATGTGAACAAGGAAGGTGTGCAACGGAACATCACGAGATGCAAATGCAACAAAACCGGGACCTGTTGCTCGTGAGGTAAATGACGAACTGGGTACGGTAGTAGGAAAAAGGCATGTGGTGTTTCTTTCCGTTCCCGAGGCCTCGCTGCGGGTAGGGACCTGTGATGGCAGCACAGGCAACTATGTCAATGAACTAGGAAGTGCACAAAGAGGTGGAGAATTAATGGCAACGACAAGAAGACGGGCCGGGTGAGCCCAGCTGCGCTTGCGGCCATCCCTGAAGCGACGGGCTCGGACCGTCGTCACCGCAAAGGAAACCGTAGTACCACGGTGGCGGAAATTTAACCGCACCGCAATACGGGAGCCGTCGGCAACGGCTCTAGATCATCCCGCTTCCGCCAAATGACGTGTCGTAGGGCCCACGTGCCATCTCAACTACCTTCGTCACCCCGCTGTCGAGGCCGCGCCGCCGAGACCACCTCCCCTGCGTGCCCGGAGATGGAAAAGGGGAGGGAGCACATAGAGGTGGCAAGAGAGCGTGCCCGAGAGATGGCAAAGGGGAGGCGGAACAGAGAGGTGGCAAGAGAGCATGGGCGGCCGTCGCAGCTAGAGGAGGAAGTGGATGACCTCGCTCGCCGAGCCTCGCCCGTGCCGAGCCTTCCACCGCGCGAGGTCGCCCGAGCTCCATCTCTTCCGTCCATGGGCGAAGAAGGGAGGCCCGTGCCGCCACCCGATCCGGGATGGCGGGCGCCCACACCCGGATCTCGCCGGAGGAGGGAGGTCCGCGTCGGATCCACGCCCTAGCGAGCTCGGTAGCCATGGAGAGAGAGGGAGACCGGGGCGCCGCCATGCCCGCCGCTGCAGCCCTAAATCCAACCGGAGGAGGTGGAACGCGGCGGCGAGCACGGGGAGGTGGGCCCGGCGGCGGCACGGCAGCTCGCACGCGGACGCCGGCGGCGGTGGTGCGTGAGGGAGGTGGGGCGGGGCCTGCAAGTAACGTCACGCGCGACGGCAAGGCTGGGTGTCACACCCGGTTTTAACGACCAAAACCGAATGCATCCGTATGCGTGTCCGGGAACAAGTTTTCACGCACACAGGACAAATTAATGTGATAAAAGAACAATGTCTTTATTAAATTAAATACCTACATCGATATTGTCTCAAAGGACTAAATACAAATATACGCTAGCGGAAGACTCCATAACACCACAAGCAATCGACCCGGGGATTCGCACGCCTAGACCTTTCTCATCGGTGGTCTTCTCCATCTTCCGAGCAGCGAGTTGATTGTAGCAAAAAGGAAATAGCAAGAATGAGTACACTTTAGAGTACTCTTTAGCACTCAAGGACGAGAGGATGGCCGACACGGCTTGTGCATTACGATGTATGTTGATGTTGTCCATTACCGTGTGTTTCTCCTCATCCTCAATCACATATCCTTTCTCAACCACTTCCCACA
Source organism: Chloris gayana (assembly GCA_031894775.1). NCBI lineage: Eukaryota > Viridiplantae > Streptophyta > Magnoliopsida > Poales > Poaceae > Chloris > Chloris gayana. The sequence goes on from JAUNZO010000752.1 coordinate 91,198, forward strand.
CGGGTGGACCAATTGATAATAGGTACATCTTCATCCTATGCTTGTACCAACTAAAATCTTTTCCATCAAACCAAGGTAGTCGTCCACTACCACCACCATTCACATTAGCCACATCATTAGAGTTGAAGTTGTACCTTGTGTCCAACTTCCCACCGCTTGTGCCATCCTTGGCAAAGGGGTTCAAGTCCGTAGGGGTGTCCCCTTTCTTGGTCGGATCATCTTCGAATTCGCCATGTTCCCCCGACATCTTTTCTTCTCAAGCGGTTAAGCTCTTACTGAGAAGACCCGCTCCGATACCAATTGAAAGTTGCCTAGAGGGGGTGAATAGGCAAGCTACACTAATTTCTGAAAATCACAACACTTTAAACCTAGTTAGTCGGTCCAACACGGAACTTCTCTCAAATGACGGAACTTCCGTCTTTGACGAACTTCCGTTATGGACTTGAGGGGAAAACGAGATAATGAAAGCAAGGAGGGAATCTTACAAATCCCTTTGAATAGAAAGTTTCCTCCACCTCCTAGGAATGTTGTGCCTGCAGAAAATCAATAGACAACGCACACACAAGTAGATCGGGCCAAATATAGCACAAGCACCAAACAAGAACAAAGAACAAGACACAACGAGCGAGAGAACACAAGAGAGACACGGGATTTGTTTACCGAAGTTCGGACCCCTCACGAAGAGGTTCCTACGTCTCTATTGAGGAGCTCACAAAGAGCCGGGTCCCTCTCAACCCTAATCTTCCCCAAGTGACCACCAAGGTCAAACTTGGTTTTCTTCTTCTTCTTGCTTGATTCCTTTCCTTCCGGAGGCGAATCACAACCTTCACAAACTTCCCAAGGCTCACCACAATCTTGGGAGCTCTAGGGTGACACCTAGCCAATCTAGGAGAACAAATCTCCAAGAGTAACAAGTGAAGTAGAGATGCTTGCTAAGGGAAGATGTGCTCAAGGTTGGGATGATGCTTCTCAAGCTTGGATTTGAGATTGAGCTCTCAAACTGGACTTGAATTTTGAGGAGAGTGAAAGAGAGATGAGAGCAAGAGCTTGAGGGAGATGTGAGAGTTCAAAAAGCACCAGCAAACCCTAGAGTGAGATGGGGAGGTCTATTTATAGGAGTGGGTCCAAAAAGAGCCGTTGCTAGGGTTTGAACAGATTGTGAAAAAGACTAACTGGAATTTCCCAAGACGGAACTTCCGTCTTGGGCGGAAGTTCCGCAAAAACCTCTTGGAAATCTCGGAAGTTCCGAGTTGGAGGCGGAACTTTCGTCTTGTCTCGTGTGTAATTTATTTTGGCTCTTTGGACTTTGGTCTTTTGGCTTTTTGAGTGGTTTGGTTTTCATCCAAGCTTTGATTTAGGTATCTTGAGCACATATTCCCTGCATGAAAGACTAAATCACCCATCTTTATAGTTTGGCAAACCTAGACTCAAAGAACTATAAAAACTAATTTAAGCTTCTCTTTGAGTCCATCTTTTGACTTTTGTATGAGGGGCTATCAATCTTATAACGTGGGTTAGTAGACTTTGATATGCTACACAATAGCTCAATGAAACATTAGACATTTTAATTCTTTGTTATTTATCACCAAAACCCACTAGGGGGCCTATTTGCATCTTAAATCTCCCCCTTCTTGGTGATTGATGACAAACAATAAAAGAGAGAAGGATATCAAAAGAACGAAAAAAAACCACCAAAATATAGCGGAGCTCCCCTAAAGAGATGCATGGGTCACTCAAACATGTGAGAGAGCTCCCCCTATATTTTGTGCTTGTGGGGTGCCCGAAACAATGTGGTCAAAAGACATGCATAAGTGTGAAAAGCAAAAGCAACACACGCTAAAAAACTGCACACCACGAAATGCAAGCCACATAAGTTAAACATAAGCAATAAACATCCATCATCCAAGCACATAGTTTTGCAAGATAACGAATTTAAACAAGTCTAGCCCTATTACAATAAAAGGCACACACACATAGTTCCATACATAGATAGTGTTCCATAAGTTCCAAGTCTGGATAGATAAGATACAAAGAAGTCTCTCTTTCTCTCCCCTTTGGCATCAAAGCACCAAAAAGGTATATAGGAGGGAGAGGATCACTCGTCATCATCGGTAAGGATCACAGGTGGCTCCACCGTATGGAGGACTAGCCTCCTCTCGACCACTCGTCTTCTTCATTTGCCTCATCTTCATCTTCTCCTTCTCCTTCTCTTCATGCTCATGCTCATACTCGTGCTCATGCTCATACTGCTGATATAGCTCATAAGCATCAAGCGACCATTGATAAACCGAAGGAGGTGCATCTTCTTCTTCCTCGGAACCCGGAGGAGATGCCTCCACACCTTGTGCCCTCATGAATGTCTTCATGCGTTGGGCATTCTTCTTCGCGCGCTGCTTGTTCTTGTATATATCATCCTTTAGAGTTTGTCGCATCCATAAGAGTTGTGCACAACAACTATCGGCTGCAACAAACTCCGCTTCGGCTGTGGAAAGGGCAACGAAATTTTGTTTCTTGGATGACCATGACACGAGGGACGTACCCAAGAATTGGCAAGTCTCGGAGGTACTCTATCTATCTACCTTACATCCGGCGTAGTCGGCATCGGAGTAGCCAACTAACTTGAATTTGGCGCCCTTAGGATACCACAACCCTATGTTTGGAGTGTGAACCAAATATCTCAAGATTCTTTTAACGAGTCACCAAGTGGCTCTCTTTTGGAGCAGCTTGAAATCTTGCACACATGCACACGCTAAGCATGATATCGGGTCTAGATGCACAAAGGTAAAGCAAGGAGCCAATCATGGAGCAATATACCTTTTGGTCGACCGCCTTCCCATTCACATCCAATCCTAGATGACCATTTGTCTTCATTGGAGTCTTCCTTGGCTTTGCCTTGTTTAGATCAAATTTCTTGAGGATGTCTTGGGTGTACTTGGTTTGACTTATAAAAGTTCCTTCTTCTAGTTGCTTGATTTGAAAGCCTAGAAAGAACTTCAACTCCCCCATCATCGACATCTCAAATTTCCTAGTCATAATCTTGGAAAACTCATCACGGAAAGATTGGTTAGTAGAACCAAATATTATGTCATCGACATATATTTGGCACACAAATAAATCACTCCCAACTTTTCTTGTGAAGAGGGTAGGATCGGCCTTGCCCATTATGAAGCCCTTGTCGATGAGGTATCCCTTGAGGTGTTCATACCAAGCTCTTGGTGCTTGCTTGAGCCCGTAGAGAGCTTTGTGAAGCTTATACACGTGGTGAGGTTTCTTCGGATCTTCAAAACCCGGTGGTTGTTGCACGTACACTTCTTCTTGTATTGGACTGTTGAGGAATGCACTCTTCACATCCATTTGATATAACTTGAAACCATGATGTGTAGCATAGGCGAGCAATATGCGAATTGACTCAAGCCTTGCTACCAGTGCATATGTTTCCCCAAAGTCCAAACCTTCAACTTGTGAGTAGCCTTTTGCAACAAGTCTTGCTTTGTTCCTCACCACTACACTATGTTCATCTTGCTTGTTGCGGAACACCCACTTGGTTCCTACAACATTTTGCTTGGGTCTCTCCACCAATGACCACACCTTGTTTCTTTCAAAGTTGTTCAACTCTTCTTGCATGGCCACCACCCAATCCGAGTCTTGCAATGCTTGTTCCACCTTGAGAGGTTCCAAAGAGGAAACAAATGAGTAATGATGGCAAAAGGTAGCGACTCGAGATTTAGTGGTTACCCCTTTTTGAATGTCACCAAGTATGTTATCAACGGGGTGATCTTTTTGTATGCTTTGGTGCACTCGGGGTTGTTGGGGCCTAGGTGCATCTTCTTCTTCTTCTTGTGGTTCGTCTTGTGTGACATCCCCTCCGGGATACCCAGGACTCGTACGAGAGGGAACACTCGACGCAGCGAGTTACAACAGTTCATCATCTCATACAAGCTAGAATATATACATCGGGGTATAATACAACCAGGTTTTTGAAATA
>JAUNZO010000754.1:0-27492 GCA_031894775.1 Chloris gayana
TGTGACACCCCGGTGTCACGAACATACGAACTCAAAATTCTACAAATATCTTGTGACCATGTAGAACCCCAATATAAAATTTTTAGTCACATGCATAGTGATTTGAATTGCAAATTCAAATAAATTAATATTGGGTTGAACTACAAGTCAAAATTTACCTATAATAGTTGCCCCTGGCAAAAATATATGTTGTAGAAGAAGTCAAAATAAAAATTTGGGAACAAGTCCCATGTCATTTGGATAACCAGAGCTCCCTACAAAAATCCGACAAGCTTAAGTTTTACCCTTATTTGGAGATTTATCAAAATTAATCCAGAAGGCCTTTTGACCCAAACTCTTCGTGCATGTCTCTTCCAAGTGATGAACTATACACTAGTATTTTGTTTTGGAATTTTAGGGCACGGGAAGTATTTTATTTAAGTCTCTACAATTGCAAGAAAGCCACAGTTTGGAAATTCGAAAATATGCTTAGCATATTCTGCGGGACCCACTCGTCAGCGCCTTCTCCCATCTCTGGTCTCTCCCAACCGGCCGACCAGGGCAGAAGCCCGATGCCACCTGTGCCCGCGTGGCCGTTTTCCTCTGTGTCGAGCCCCACCACTACCCGGACTCCCCTGCCCGCTCCTCTATCTCTCAGCTCATTCTCCCTCCTAGCGCAGCACCAAGCAGCTCAGCAGCAACAGAGCAGCGCAGCTTCCATTACCGCAGCTTCGGAGCTCCTGTCGCCCCACCGCTACAAGCCGCCCCAACCCGAACCAGCATCACAAATGGACGCGTCGTGAGCGTGCGAACCACCCAGGACCAACCCCACATCAATCCCCACACCGAGCGCGACGAATCGAAGCTTTTTCCGTCCGGACGCCATTACCGGCCACCTCCGACCTCGTCGCCAAATTCGTGAAGTCCGGTGAGTCTTTTCGCTTGAGCTTGGTCCCTAAGCGTGCACGACGCTGTGCTGCAACACCATGATGCCTTCCCCGTTGTTTTCCCTCCGTGCAGGCCGGGAATCAATTCTTCCCCAACCACGCCCGTCGGCCACCGTTACCCGCACGGTGAAAAGCCACCTTGGGTCATTTTCCACGACAATGAACCCCGTGCCGGTGTTCTCCTCGCTCTGGTGACGCTGCACGGCCAAGAAGCAAGTCGATCCGTCCATCGGTTCGAGCTCACGTCGCCGCCGAACGTCGTCCGCCCACCATTGCCGCCGGCCATGCGTCTCCGGTGACTGCGCGCCCTGCGCACCACCTCCACCGGCCTCTCCTTGCCGCGCGCTGCACGTAGGTGAGCTTCCCCTCGAGTTCCACCAAAGTCCGGCAACTCCTCCACCGCGCGCCGTCCCTTTCCGGTGAAGCTCCGGCGAGCCACATTGGCGGCCACACCACCCTGGATCCCGTATGGCCATAGCCGCACCCAGATCCGCCACTCTGTGACCTCCTGTGTGGCATCCAGCACAGCTGCTTTAATTCAATTTTCGTAATGGCAATTTCATAATTTAGGCAGAACATTAAATAAATTTAGAAAAATCATAACTTAAGATTTACACCTCCAAATCGAGTGAGACCACTTTTGTTGGATTCCTTACAACAAGTACTATTTATTGGTACTGATAAAACTCATTTTTGCTGCATAATGTTGCCAGAATAATTATAAGTTTGTAAACCCTATTTAATTAATATCTTTTTATCTAGAAATGCAAATGATACAAACTAAAATGTTTTGGAATCCTCTGGACATGCTCTTTAGTATGGTGCATCATATTCATCACGTCTGTGCATGTATACCATTGTATGCTTAATTCTTTGTTTAGCATGTTTATTTTCTAATAATTAATTTATGCATCAAATAAATATTCTACCAAAGCAAAAATGTCACTAATAGCAGGTAGTATCACCATGTTTTAGGATGTGTTCATATCTGCAACCAATAATTTCCTAGGGAATTTTTGTTAGTAGATACCGCTGATTTTATTTTTAAAGTAAATCCTCTCGATATAAAATGATGAAACTTGTTTATTAGTCTGTTATCTCTTGCATGTATCACCTGCATAATGCATTGGTACAGAAACTTTGCAAATGTGATCATGTCATTTAAATGCCTTTAATTATTATGTTTAAGTACTTCATTATTACATGTGATAATGAAGGGATACTTTAAAATAAATTTATATTTAAGCATATGTCTTCAAGAACCATCTTACGTAACATATCAATTCTGTTTTTGAATGTATCATTCATACATCGACGTCATCCATATTGTTTGCATGTCTTTGCATTCATCGATGTTGACATCTCGTTAATTTAGGAAACGTTGAAGTGCCGGTTGAGGATCTTCGAAGGATATCTCTCTCAATCAAGACCCGGCACCTGAAGACCCTAACTCTGTTGTAGTAGCTCCAGGCAAGCCCCGGTGCATCCTCCCAGTTTTAAAGTTTTTATTTTCAGTACCACAATTGCTAGACTGTCTAGAATGTATTGTGCATTAAGTCTAGGTATTTGGCTGAAAATCCACTTGCATTGTCCCCAGATAAATCCTATGTAGATGTTATACTGGTACAGTTAGCCTACTAGAATAATTGCTATGCTTAATTCTAGAATCAACGGTACACAAGGTCAATTACTCAAATGTTAATAGAACAAGTTGTTAATCACATGCTTAAGTAAATGGAACCGAACTAGTCTGTTTTGGAAAGAGCGAAGGCAAGGGCCTGGATAGGGCTTGTCTCGCAAGGTGGCAGACCGTTCGTGTAAACAACTAAAAGTTGAGACGTGGACGGGCCAGTAGAGGAAAGGGCAAGCACATGTGCCTTGCGAGGGCATGGTTTGCAAGGTTGTAGCCCCGTCCGTGTCGGTTGAGGACCGTATCGTTGTTGGCCCCTTCGGACAAGTTTTGAACTGTACCGAGTACATGCTAGTTTTATTGGGGACTAGTAAGCTTATGTAGCACTAGATGTTGTACTATGGAAGATAACCCTGGTCTTCGGTCGTTGTGCCCGCGCAAGGAGTGGGTAGTAGGCTCACGACGTTACCGATGAGCTGCTGGCCACTTTGGAGATCCGGTACCCTTCCCGCTTGAATGACACCTTTGTGAAAGGCTGAGATACGTGTTCTTAAATGATGCGTATGTCGTGTGCTTCGGGTTTTTCCCAGCTGGTGTAAAATTGATACGTATCACTGTCCCTCGCGAGTAATGAGTACCCGCTTGTTCACCGAGTCACATCGTAGATATAACTTGAATTTAAATTCTAAATACTAATGGTACTTGCTCGGTTATTGTTGTTGATGAGGTTACTTTGATATATATATTCATGCTACTCTTGTATTTATGTTTCTCTTGTATGATTACTGAATTTATTTATCTAATATTAAACTTGGCAATAATTTTGAAAGTAAGGATCCACTGCTTAGTCGTTGTTTTATATCCTGAAAATCAGTACACTCCTCCGAGCCTTGCATGTCTAGGAGTCGGTTTTGTGAACCATTTGACGGGTCGGTCTTGTTGAGCTTTAGTTGCTCGGGCTTTGTGCCTATGTTGTTTTTCAGGTAATACAGATGATGCATATGAGTTGCCTGTTGGTGTACTGCCCCGGGACTTGCAGATCCCGGAGGGCTGGTCTTCCCACCGGGAAGCCTAGCCTTGCCGCTGCTTGTGTTTGGCTACGTGATTATCCGTATGGGCTCGGATTAATCACCCCCGCATGTATCGTCGAGATGTATATTTGTTAGACGTTAATTATCGCTTCCGCTTCCGCATTTTTAGAACTGAACTTGTTTAATTTCCGCTGCACTAAACTCTGGTGTAAAATGATGTTATTTTCCGCTATGTCATATTTGAACTCCGTCGGTTGTTGTATTATCTTGTGTCTCGCTTAAACAGCACCTCGGGATCTTCGATCCTTGGGTCGGTCTGTCTCATTGCATAAAAAGGAAGAAAAGCAAAAACAAATGCATATGGCATGTGATCCACACAAATGTAACTAAAAGATTACGAAACCAACAATACACCATTCATCATCCATAAACATAGTTCAACATTTAGAAATAAACCGAGTCTTACAAGCACAAATATAAGCACACCATTACAATAGTTTTGAGACATGCTCTCACAAGTTCACGACATAAAAGAGAAGATACATGAGCATCCAATGCTCAAACTTGCTCGCTCTAAGGCTACTTCTCCCCTTTGGCATCAAGACACCAAAAGGGATAGTAGCAAGTAGTTCACTCGCTGTCCCACTCATCATCATCATCATCGTTATCGTCGTCGTCATCCTCATCACCCGCCGTAGCAGCTAGGTCCTTCCCTTTTTCCTTGGCAGGAATCGACGAGTGTTGCGGGGAGAACGGGTGGCTGCCTCCTGAATCTCTTCTTCATCAGTCTCCTCCTCATCATCATCTTCCTCTTCATCTTCATCCTTAGCTATAGCAGCTGTTGAGGGAGCGGGTGCAGGCTCAAAAGAAGGAGTGGTGAAGCTAGGGCCTGCAGCATCCGAAGGAAAAGCTGAAGATGGAAAGAAGCCAAAGTACTGGGACTCATCTGGTGTGAAAGTGTCCCAAGGGTACTCAACCGGTGAGGGAACACGCTGCAGCTCGGGAGATGGAACTCGAGGAGTCTCAGCAGGGAGATGGTCAAACATTTTCTTCTGTCGCTCACTCAGCACATTCTGCCTCTTCTCAATGTTGTCCAAGCGGACATCAATCCTCTTGCAAATGGAGAAGAGTCCCTTGAGCATTTTGAACATCCCACTCTTCTTCTTGGCTGCTGTATGACCATGAGCTCTCCGAGATGGAGCACGAGAAGGAGCACGAGTAGGATGAGATTGAACTTCATCCGGTGAGGAAGGAGCACTAGGGCTGAGCTGGAGGAGGAGGTGCCACAATGGTAGGAGCATAGGGTCTCGGACTTGAGTGCTCACTCTTCTTCACAAACTGCTTCTTGGTCACCTTCTCAATCATGAACATGATAAATGGAGCATACAGACAGCTCCTAGCCGGGGTGATGGAAGCATGCCACATCTCCGAGTAGATGAAATCAAAAGGATTGAATTTGTCAAGACTGCTGATTATGTTTAGCAAATCCCTCTCATATGCGGGAATATGATCAGCATTTCCCCCTCTTGGAGCCAGGGTGATCCTCGGAATCCTATGAAGCACATTGTAGAGAGGCTTCAACCCACTTGCATATCCTAGCTTGACGGTGGAGGGGTTCACATACATATGCTCCATCGGTTTTGGGTCAAGGGCATTGTGAGAGTGGATGCGATACTCCTCATCATATGAATCTTTCAACCCTAGTAGTGTTGCAAACTTCACAAGGGAGTAGTGGTACCTTGCTCCGTCTATCATCCACACAAGTCTGCTCCTTTCTTCATCAAAGTAAACCGTGGCATAAAGCCGACGGATGATCTCATCATTCCGATTATGAGCAAAACCTGCTAGATCCTTGATCCCATGGTATTCAAATGCTTCGATAATTTCATCAAAGACCGGGTTTCTCCTGGAGGTCATGTACTGCCAATCAACATGCTGAACGGCCACAATTGGATTCTTCTTGTTTCGGTAAGCACTCATATACCAATCAGCTTGGAAATGAGACCAAAACCGAGGATCAGCTGAATCTCGAGGGAGATCATACCAATTTGTCTCCCTTGCCACCCTTATGTCCTCTCGAGCTGGCCTTCGGATAATTCACCGGCTCCCTTTCCACATTGTCATCATAAATGACGTCTCCAAGGGTGCGATCGATCTCGATGGGTTCCTCGGGTTCCACCGGGTCAACGATGTTCAAGGTAACCTTACGGGGCTTCCTTTTCTTTCTAGCACTGCCCTCATCATCATTGGCAAACTTTGACCTTTTCTCGGCACGAGAACGACCCATCCTGTCAAATGATGGATTCAAGAGTCAATGGATAAGTGACGGAAGAAATTGTGAAGAAAATCAATAGCATCTTTGAGTTAGAGGAGAAGATGTGAAAAATTCTGTCTCTATCGGACAATGTCCGGTCCATGCCGGATAATATCCGAAGCACCGGATATTGTCCGACGGGCGCCGGATATTGTCCGATACACAGGATTTTTCACAACTTCTTCTCAAACGCATAGATCTACCGATAACTCCTAGCCATACTGCATACAAAGCATCTATAGCATCCTAGGAACATTCTTCACCAACGAGAATCGAAAGAAAACTTGGGAGCCTATCACATTGCAAAAGTCAACCCTAACCCTAGGTGATAGAGAGAGGGAGAGGTAAAAACCTTGAGGATTTGAGGGGAATCGAAGTTTATCCGATGGATGAAGACCTTTTCCTCCAAAACTTTCCCTTTTGATCGGAGGAGGAGGGCGATCGCCGAGGGGAGTCCTTTGCCGCCGGTTTGGGAGGAGATAGGTTGTGGAGGTGATAAAAGAGGAGATGGGAACGAAGGGGTAAGTTTTCCACGGTTAAAGGGTGAAGAAACGACACATCGGACATTGTCCGATGGGCACTGGACAATGTGACATCCCATGTCACGATTAGTGTTAAGCATGCAATTAAAACCCTAATGACATCACTAATGGAGCACTAATGCTAATCACCCAAAAAGAAAATAAGGAAAAGAAAAGAAAAAGGCAAAACCTAGATTAAACCCTAATCCTAACCTAGCCTTAAGAAAAGTGCAAAAATTATAAACGCACCACCCACATATTTTTGCACCACTGCGTTGCTCATGTAAAAAGGTGAATTTACAGTATTTTTACAAAATTTTTGAACAAAGTTTTGAACGCTCAAAAATTCAAATTCAAATCTGAAACTGCACTGTTTGTGAATTTTGTATGATTTTTTTTGAAACAAAACTGGAACTTCGACCCAAAATAAAAGTTGTAGATCACATCATGTTGAACTACCAGTTTTTTTTGGTTTAATTTTTGGAGCACCAGAAGTACCATTTGCGTTCAAATTTCAGAAACGAGATTTCAAAATTCGAAAACAGCAGCTCGAGCTTCTTCCCCAATGGGCAATGGCGGCCGGTGCCCACCGGTCCGCCACCCCTGCCACCAGCGCATGCCTGCTGCGTCCCATCCTGTCACCCCACGCCCCAACGCACCTCCCCAACCACCTGGCGTACCCGCCGGCCAACAGGAAACAGGCCGGAGTAACTCTTCCCACCTCCCTCCGGCAGACCACCTGCTCCTCTCTCTCTCTGTCGCACCTAAAGATTGGACCGAGGCACAAATTGCCAGTTCCCAGCGTTGCACCAGGCTTCAACGCCTCCCTGCCCAGCTCCCCACACCGCAGCGCTCTGTGCCCCTCCGCTCGGCACGCACCGGACGAGAATTTGGAGCCAACGCCACCATGGCCGCCTCCACGCACAGCTCGTCCTAGGAAGCGCCTCCTTCCCCAATTCCTCTTCAAATCGACGCGCAAGATACCTCCGCATCTTTCCCCTAACTCCTTTTCTCCTCCGACGCGAGTCACGCCCGGAATCGAAGGAGAAAGCATCGCCGCCGTCGCCGTCCGCTCCGCCTCGTCGACGAGCCCCCATCTCCGGCTGCTTGCTCCGACGTCAAACCCCGTGCCGCTCTTCTCCGTGCGCAGGTGAAGCTTCACGGCCAAATCCCCCTCTCTCTCGTGCTCCAGGCTGGACGAGCCGCGCCGCCGAACCTGTCCCGATCCCACCGCTCGCCGCCGGCCAACTCCGGCCAACCCCTACCGCCATGGACCCCACGGAGCTCCTGCCCTAGCCGCGTGCATCATTTTCCCCAAATCCCAGCCCTGGACTCGCCGCCGTTCGGCTGCTGGCCGGAGTTCACCGGCGCCGGCCACCAAGCTCCGCCTCGTGCTCCCTGTTCTGTTGGAATCGCGACGATGGCAGTCCCGTAAATACAACCGAACTTTTGTCAAGTTTTAAAAAATTATATCTCTAGATTTAAAAGTCCAAAAATTGTAAACTAAAATGTTTTGGAAACTACATAACTTGTACTTTCATAAACGTAACATGAACATTTCAGATCTGAACGTTTTCATATTTTTACAAAAATGAAAAAAGTCAATCCCTGAAAAGGTATCTAGGTCATAACTTTAAAACTATAGATCCAAAAAGGATGCCACTTGGCCAAAACCTTCACCTAAGCATACTTGAATTATTGGCACTGGAAGATCTGCATTTCATTGCATATTGTTCAAGTTGTTGCGTTTCTTGCATTCTCTGTATTTAATTTTTAATTAACTCTGTATAAATTATTTTTGCATGAAACTTGGTAATTAATTTCCTCCTGGTAATGTACATGTGTAGAAAATCCCATGTTAATTTTTGAGCAGGTTAAATATTTATTTTTGCTAACCCTAGATTAATTCCATAGAAGGTTAATTTCAGCACATGAATAAATAGATTTATGCTTCTAAAAATTGTGTTGTTGCATGATTATATAATTTTCACTTCCCAAAAGGTCACCTAGCACTTCATGGCAGGATTAGTAAAAAGGTTTCATGTAATTCCCGCATGTATTAAAATTGCAATCAAGTTCTTAATTTTAGGGTTGCATCGTCATCGCATGTGGTTACAAGCATTTCACCCTAAATTTCATCGGTTGCATTAAAACCTTGCTAATTCTTAGATTCTGAACCCACATGTTAACCATAAGCACTCAGGTCCATGTAATTAAGCCCTTGCTCATGTATTATTAAGGCTACATTTGTTAATGTGCTTAACTTCCTTAAAAGAGAACAAATTTTATGTTGCACTTACTAGGGTTTCACTAAACTAAACGTTACTAAGCTCTGCAGGCCACGCTCGATGAGCGTGATGCCCAGCTCACCGCCGCGAACGAGGAGAACTACATCCTCTCCGGCCAGGTGGATGCCCTTCTTGAAGAGAAGGATGAGTTGGAGGTTACTCTCCTGGAGACTCAGGGCGCTAGGGATGCTTTGGAGGGAGACCTCCGAACGCCCAAGCGACCATCGCGCATAACAACGCCACCATTGAGCATCTCCAAGCCGCCAACGACGCCCTGCACGCCATCCTTAATGGCGGACCTCCCGAGCCACTTGAGATCATCCCACCCGAGGATGACGTGGCGATGGGCGATGGTGAGGATGCTTCCGACGTCGAGGACGGAGCACCACCCTCTCCTATGAGGGGTGACGACGACTACTACGGCGATGACGACGAGTAGTTGTCACGACCGGTGGTCGTAGCTCTATGTGTTGTAGGAATTGTAATCTCGTGAGGCATGTAACCGTGTATGGAAAACGATCCGCGTGTTGTTAATTAAGTTCTCCGAGATTTGTGTTCTTTATGGGTCACATATGATGTAACCTAAGACCGTGTTGTATCGGATTTGTGGTTTCCCGTGTATCAAAAATTTCTATCATGTTGCTACTATGTTGGAATCTATGGAATATGTGTGTTGCCAACGCATTATGCGTATTTCATCACTATTTCTTTCGTACATGCAATCTGAAATTTTTGATCCCTTATGTCCAATGTCATGCTTTCTTGCCATTTTAGCTCCAAAACTAATGGGCTAACGTGAGAAAATTTTTCATATGTGACAGATGGTGAATACCCGCCGTGGTGAAGCTTCCGGAAGTGGTCATGGTGGGAGGGATGAGCAACTCCCTAACCCCCCACCTCTCACGCCGTTGGAACAACTCGTGTCCAACCAAAACGAGATGCTCCGCTTGTTCTTTGCAAGCCAAACCAACCAAGGACAAGGCCAAGGACCGCCACCCCAAGGGCCGAGGAATTTCACCTATGCCGACTTTTGGGCAACTCAACCGCCCAAGTTTGGTGAGGCTACTACCGATCCTTTGGAGGCGGATAATTTCCTCCGCATCATTGAGTCGAAGTTTGCTCTTCTCAATTGCACATCGGAGCAAAAGGTTCTCTTTGCGGCTCAACAACTTCGTGGCTCCGCTAGTGCATGGTGGGCAAGTTTCACCACCGCCCTTCCCGCCGGTACTCAAGTGAATTGGCCGGACTTTTGCACCGCGTTTCGCGCGCATCACATTCCCGCCGGTCTCATGAAACGCAAGTTGCAAGAGTTCCTCAATTTGAAGCAAGGAACCGGAACCGTGCAAGAGTATGCACGAAAGTTCAACTACTTGGCTCAATATGCATCCTATCATGCCGACACGGAGGACAAGAAGAAGGATTGTTTTCGTTCGGGGCTAAGCCCAAAGTTGCAAGATCGCTTGGCCCAAGTCACTACCGGCACGTTCAATGACTTGATGAGTGCCGCAATTGTGCAAGAAGATGCTATCCGTGCTCACCAAGAGGACAAGAAGAGGAAGCGTGCCGTAGGAAATCCATCCGGCTCCGCTCCGCCCAAGTACAAGCTAGCTATCACTTCCCCGTCCGGACAGAAGTTTCGGGCCGCATTGCCGCCGACGGGGGGTCTCGTCGGCTTGTGCCACAGCCACACCACCACTCTCACGGTGGAAATCAGCAGCACAACAATTCATTTCGCCCTCCACCGCAGCAATACCAAGGTGCTAGGCCCGGTCCTCAAGGTCCGTGCTTTAATTGCGGACGTCCGGTCATTTTGCAAAGGATTGCCGTGTTCCGACATGCAACCCGGCCACAACAACAACAACAACAACACCACCAACAATGGTTCCGGAAGTGGCAACAACAATCAAAACCGCAATGGGAATAATGGAAATGGGAACCGCAATCAATCCTTCACTCCAAATGCTAAGAATGGCCGAGTCAACTATACCACGGCCGAAGAGATTCAAGCGGGAGAACCGGTACTCTCGGGTATGTTTTCGGTCAACAACCATTCCACTTTGGTTCTTTTTGATTCGGGTGCAACTCATGATTTCATTAGTCAAGCATGTGCAAAAACATTACAACTCACTCCTACCGTTTTGGATATTCCCTATATCATCGCATCACCCGGTGGGAAAATAAAAACAAACCTAGAGTTGAGACAAGTACCCCTAAGTCTAGAAAGAAAAGTATACCCCTCCTCTCTCATAATTTTAGGTGGGCAAGGAATAGATATAATTCTAGGTATGAGATGGATGAAACTCCATAAAGCCGTTTTGCACATCGATTCCCGAGAAGTTCACCTAAACTCACCACTCCATGGTCCGTCTATTCTCCGATTACCCCATCCCACATTCTCCACCTCAAAAATCTTCCATCTTGAGGGAAAAAGGATTGAGGATATTCCCGTGGTATGTGAGTTTCCCGATGTGTTCCCGGATGACTTGCCGAGCATGCCACTCGATCGGGATGTTGAGTTTAAAATTGAGCTCCAACCCGGTACGACACCGATTTCCCGTAGGCCGTACAAGATGGCTCCCAATGAGCTAGCAATCTTGAAAGAGCAATTGGGTGAGCTTATGGATAAAGGATATATTCGCCCTAGTTCATCTCCGTGGGGATGTCCCGCTCTCTTTGTGAAGAAGAAAGACAAGACGCTACGTCTATGTGTGGATTATCGCCCTCTCAATGCGGTAACTATCAAGAATAAATATCCGCTCCCTCGGATTAATATTCTCTTTGATCAATTAGTTGGTGCTAAGGTCTTCTCTAAGATTGATCTCCGATCCGGTTACCACCAAATCAAGATCCGAGCCGAAGATATTCCAAAGACCGCATTCTCTACGCGGTATGGTCTCTTCGAGTATGTCGTCATGTCTTTTGGGCTTACAAATGCTCCGGCTCATTTCATGTATTTGATGAATTCGGTCTTCATGCCCGAGTTGGATAAGTTTGTCGTGGTCTTTATTGACGACATTCTTATTTATTCGAAGTCCGAAGAAGAGCATGCCGAACACCTTCGCATTGTTCTCCAACGACTTCGTGGTCATCAATTGTATGCCAAGTTTAGCAAGTGTGAATTTTGGTTGAAGCAAGTCCCGTTCTTGGGTCATATCATATCCGCGGAAGGTGTTGCCGTTGACCCAAGTAAAGTTGGAGAAGTGCTTACTTGGAAATCCCCAAGATCGGTGAGACAAATCCGAAGCTTTCTTGGTCATGCCGGTTATTATCGGAAATTCATTCCCAATTTTTCAAGCATAGCCAAGCCTATGACAAAATTGTTGGAGAAAGATGCTAAGTTTAAATGGAGCCGTGAATGTGAGGAAGCCTTCCAAACTCTCAAGAAGCATTTGACATCCGCTCCGGTGTTAGCCCAAGCCGACATCGCCAAGCCGTTTGACGTGTGTTGTGATGCGTCCGGCACCGGTCTAGGATGCGTGCTAATGCAAGAAGGTCGTGTCATTGCTTATGCTTCGCGCCAACTTTGCAAGCACGAACAACACTAATCCTACCCATGATTTGGAGCTAGCCTCGGTTGTCCTTGCTTTGAAAACTTGGAGGCATTATTTACTTGGAAATCTTGTCAATCTCTACACCGATCATAAGAGTCTTAAGTATATCTTCACCCAACAAGAGTTGAATATGAGGCAACATAGATGGTTGGAATTAATCAAGGATTATGAGTTGGAAATCCATTATCACCCGGGTAAAGCTAATGTGGTTGCCGACGCTTTGAGTCGCAAGGATCAATGCAATCATATTGCCGGTTGTTCTATGGAGGATTCGGAAATTTCAGATTCTAGTGAACCAAGTCTTCGAGTCATTCCCTGTGGTTCATTATATAATCTAGCTCTCATCCCTATCCTTCGTGAGGAAATTATTGAGGCACAAAAGAAGGATGAAGGAATGGAATTTATTCGGCAAAAGATTGAGAAAGATGAAGCTACATGTTTCCGACAAGATGACAATGGTGTATTATGGTTCAACCAACGTCTCGTTGTTCCGAAGAATATGGAATTACGGAAGAAAATAATGGATGAGGCACATTTGTCTAAATATTCCATACACCCCGGTAGCAATAAAATGTATCGCGGCCTAAGAGAAAAGTTTTGGTGGACACGCATGAAGCGTGAGATTGCACGGTATGTGGCCGAGTGTGATACTTGTCAACGAGTGAAAGCCGACCACTTGAGAAAAGCTGGATTGTTGAACCCATTGAAGATTCCCGTTTGGAAGTGGGAGGACATTGCTATGGATTTTATCGTTGGATTGCCTCTCACATCAAAGAAGCATGATTCAATTTGGGTTATTATGGATAGATTGACCAAGTCCGCGCATTTCATCCCCGTCCATACTACCTACAATACCAAGAAGTATGCCGAGCTATACATCTCAAGAGTGTTATGTTTGCATGGAGTACCTAAAACCATTGTTTCCGATCGAGGTCCGCAATTTGTATCTCGCTTTTGGGAGCAATTGCATTCTTGTCTTGGTACCACTCTCATTAGAAGCTCCGCATATCACCCTCAAACGGATGGACAAACCGAAAGATTGAATCAATATTTGGAGGATATCTTGAGAGCATGTGCTATGGAAAATCGAGGAAATTGGGACGATTGTCTCCCCTTTGCTCGAAGCTATCAAGAGAGTTCGGGATTGTCTCCATTTGAAGCATTGTATGGTCATTCTTGTCGTACACCCTTAAATTGGTCGAAGCGGGAGAAAGAACAAATTTTGGTCCCGATCTTGTCACTCAAGCCGAAGAAAAGGTCCGACAAATCCAAGCCAACATGAAAGCCGCACAATCTCGCCAAGTGAGTAACGCTAACAAGAGGAGACGCCCGTTGGAATTTGAGAAAGGAGATCATGTATATCTTCGTGTCTCTCCGAACAAGGGCGTATCTCGGTTTGGAATTAAAAGGAAGTTAGCACCCCGCTATATCGGACCCTATCCGATTGTGGAAAAGCATAGCGCGGTTGCTTACCGATTGCAACTACCGGAAAGTCTTGCTCGTGTGCACAATGTGTTCCATGTCTCTCAACTCAAGAAATGTTTGAAACCTCCGATAGATGTGGTCATTTCCGACACCGACCAACTAGAAGAAGATCTCTCCTACCCCGAATACCCCGTCCGGATTATTGATCAAAGCGACCGAGTCACTCGCAATCGCACCATCACCTTCTACAAAGTGCAATGGAGGAATCACACCGAAGAAGAAGCAACTTGGGAACAAGAGGATTTTCTAGAGAAGAATTTTCCCGAGTTCCTCGCATCATACAAATCGGTAACTTTTCGCACCGCCCTTCCTTAATTCGTAGCGATTCTCGGACGATAATTTCTTTAAGGGGGAGGGCTGTGACATCCCATGTCACGATTAGTGTTAAGCATGCAATTAAAACCCTAATGACATCACTAATGGAGCACTAATGCTAATCACCCAAAAAAGAAAATAAGGAAAAGAAAAGAAAAAGGCAAAACCTAGATTAAACCCTAATCCTAACCTAGCCTTAAGAAAAGTGCAAAAATTATAAACGCACCACCCACATATTTTTGCACCACTGCGTTGCTCATGTAAAAAGGTGAATTTACAACATTTTCACAAAATTTTTGAACAAAGTTTTGAACGCTCAAAAATTCAAATTCAAATCTGAAACTGCACTGTTTGTGAATTGTGTATGAATTTTTCGAAACAAAACTGGAACTTCGACCCAAAATAAAAGTTGTAGATCACATCATGCTGAACTACCAGTTTTTTTGGTTTAATTTTTGGAGCAACAGAAATACCATTTGCGTTCAAATTTCAGAAACGAGATTTCAAAATTCGAAAACAGCAGCTCGAGCTTCTTCCCCAACGGGCAATGGCGGCCGGTGCCCACCGGTCCGCCACCCCTGCCACCAGCGCATGCCTGCTGCGTCCCATCCTGTCACCCCACGCCCCAACGCACCTCCCCAACCACCTGGCGTACCCGCCGGCCAACAGGAAACAGGCCGGAGTAACTCTTCCCACCTCCCTCCGGCAGACCACCTGCTCCTCTCTCTCTCTCTCGCACCTAAAGATTGGACAGAGGCACAAATTGCCAGTTCCCAGCGCTGCACCAGGCTTCAACGCCCCCTGCCCAGCTCCCCACACCGCAGCGCTCTGTCTCCCTCCGCTCAGCACGCACCGGACGAGAATTTGGAGCCAACGCCACCATGGCCGCCTCCACGCACAGCTCGTCCTAGGAAGCGCCTCCTTCCCCAATTCCTCTTCAAATCGACGCGCAAGATACCTCCGCATCTTTCCCCTAACTCCTTTTCTCCTCCCACGCAGAGTCACGCCCGGAATCGAAGGAGAAAGCATCGCCGCCGTCGCCGTCCGCTCCGCCTCGTCGACGAGCCCCCATCTCCGGCTGCTTGCTCCGGCGTCAAACCCCGTGCCGCTTTTCTCTGTGCGCAGGTGAAGCTTCACGGCCAAATCCCCTCTCTCTCGTGCTCCGGGGTGGACGAGCCGCGCCGCCGAACCTGTCCCGATCCCACCGCTCGCCGCCGGCCAACTCCGGCCAACCCCTACCGCCATGGACCCCACGGAGCTCCTGCCCTAGCCGCGTGCATCATTTTCCCCAAATCCCAGCCCTGGACTCGCCGCCGTTCGGCTGCTGGCCGGAGTTCACCGGCGCCGGCCACCAAGCTCCGCCTCGTGCTCCCTGTTCTGTTGGAATCGCGACGATGGCAGTCCCGTAAATACAGCCGAACTTTTGTCAAGTTTTAAAAATCATATCTCTAGATTTAAAAGTCCAAAAATTGCAAACTAAAATGTTTTGGAAACTACATAACTTGTACTTTCATAAACGCAACGTGAACATTTCAGATCTGAACGTTTTCATATTTTTACAAAAATGAAAAAAAGTCAATCCCTGAAAACGTATCTAGGTCATAACTTTAAAACTATAGATCCAAAAAGGATGCCACTTGGCCAAAACCTTCACCTAAGCGTACTTGAATTATTGGCACTGGAAGATCTGCATTTCATTGCATATTGTTCAAGTTATTGCGTTTCTTGCATTCTCTGTATTTAATTTTTAATTAACTCTGTATAAATTATTTTTGCATGAAACTTGGTAATTAATTTCCTCCTGGTACTATGCATGTGTAGAAAATCCCATGTTAATTTTTGAGCAGGTTAAATATTTATTTTTGCTAACCCTAGATTAATTCCATAAAAGGTTAATTTCAGCACATGAATAAATAGATTTATGCTTCTAAAAATTGTGTTGTTGCATGATTATATAATTTTTGCTTCCCAAAAGGTCACCTAGCACTTCATGGCAGGATTAGTAAAAAGGTTTCATGTAATTCCCGCATGTATTAAAATTGTAATCAAGTTCTTAATTTTAGGGTTGCATCGTCATCGCATGTGGTTATAAGCATTTCACCCTAAATTTCATCGATTGCATTAAACCTTGCTAATTCTTAGATTCTGAACCCACATGTTAACCATAAGCACTCAGGTCCATGTAATTAAGCCCTTGCTGATGTATTATTAAGGCTACATTTGTTAATGTGCTTAACTTCCTTAAAAGAGAACAAATTTTATGTTGCACTTACTAGGGTTTCACTAAACTAAACGTTACTAAGCTCATTCATATGCATCTTTACAAAAACAGCATACATGCTTTACTCTCATCATCGACCTTGTATTCATATGACTCATGCATTGCATATCATTCCTTAGGTGACGAAGCCGAATTGATTCCGCCGGAAGAAGCTATTGCCACGCTCAACACTTGTGAAGCTAGTACTAACTTCGATTACTCTCAAGTCAAGCCCCGGTGCATTCCTATTATTTTTAAATGTCTTTCTTTATCACTATATTAAGGATGATGAATGTGCATTTAAGTTCTAGGAGTTGATTGGAAATCCACGTGCATAAAATCCCTATATGTTCTATGTTGCTCATGTGTCATATCCTCGTTAGAAATGCTATCCTATACTTATGGAGTCAACGATAGAATGGGAACCTCACTTATGGCTTATGATTAAATTTGGACATGATGAAATTGGTTAAAATTGAGAACACCCCATTGTGGCTCCGCGAACAAGTTTGAGTTGTGTACCACTTGCATACCTTTCTTATGGGGATTGGTAAACCTATGTAGCTTGTAAGTTGTAAAGTGAGCCGGATATCTCACCGACCCGGAGGTGATGTGTATGGCACGGTGGTTGCACGGGCTGAGGACCGTTGGAGAGTACACGGGTTAAGCCTTGGGCACGTTGTTGAACGGTCGCAAGGGGGACGTGTACTCGGGGTCGGTGGCCCCGTGTTTTGCTTTATGATGAACTCGTGAACGGTGGCCATACGTGTTCTTAAATGATGCGTATGTCGTGCATTTGGGTCGTTTCCTGTAGGATTAAAAATTCGATAATTATCGCCGTTTCCTCTCGGTTAATGAGTACCACTTGTTTTGAGCAGTTTACAATGTGTAGTAATGGAAAGAGGATGAATAGCTTGCTTTTTTATATTGATTTAAATTGTATTGCAAATTCTTGTATTGCTAGTATGCTCACTAAAGTTTCCTTTATGCAACAACCTTATTAATTTTGGCTAAGTGATAAAAGTGACAACCTAAGTAGCATAGGCGCTGTCTTCAAGCCACATTACTAGAATCGAGGATATTCAGCTCACTTCTCAAGTAGCAAAAACGGCTTTCATCTAGTGGCTTGGTGAAATTATCGGCCAATTGTTCATCGGTTCTCACATGACTCACTTCAATATCCCCTTTGATAGAATGATCTCTCAAGAAGTGATGTCGAATATCTATATGCTTTGTGCGCGAATGCTCAACGGGGTTATATGCTAGCTTTATGGCACTCTCATTGTCACATAGGAGTGGAATACGGTTCAACTTGTAACTGTAGTCCCTTAGAGTTTGTCGCATCCATAATAGTTGTGCACAACAACTACCGGCTGCCACATACTCCGCTTCGGCTGTGGAAAGGGCAACGGAGTTTTGTTTCTCGGATGACCATGACACTAGGGACCTACCCAAGAATTGGCAAGTCCCGGAGGTACTCTTCCTATCTACCTTGTCCTCGGCATAATCCGCATCGGAATAGCCGGTGAGGTTGAACTTCGAACCCTTGGGGTACGTACCAAAGTCCTAGGTTGGGTGTGTGCACTAAATATCTCAAGATTCTTTTAACGGCCACAATGTGGCACTCCATAGGAGCGGCTTGAAAACGTGCACACATACACACACTAAGCATGATATCGGGCCTAGATGCACAAAGATAAAGCAAAGAGCCGATCATAGAGCGAAAAGCCTTTTGATCAACCGACTTGTCTTTCTTGGTGAGGTCGAGATGGCCGTTTGTTGCCATGGGCGTCTTGGCGGTCTTTGCCTTGTCCATGTCAAACTTCTTCAATATGTCTTGAGTGTACTTGGCTTCACATAGGAAGGTGCCCTCCTTGAGTTGCTTGACTTGAAATCCTAGAAAGAATGTCAACTCTCCCATCATAGACATCTCGAACCTCTTTGTCATTATCTTGCTAAAATCATCACAAAACGTTTGATTAGTAGAACCAAATATTATGTCATCGACATAAATTTGGCACACAAATATATCATGATCAAATTACTTTGTGAAGAGGGTTGCATCAGCCTTGCCCATTTCAAAACCCTTTTTCAAAAGGAAATCCCTAAGGCATTCATACCATGCTTTTGGTGCTTGCTTAAGCCCATAGAGCGCCTTATGGAGTTTGTACACGTGGTTAGGATACTTGGGGTCTTCGAAGCCCGGTGGTTGCTCCACGTACACTTCTTCCTTGATTGGCCCGTTTAGGAATGCACTCTACACGTCCATTTGGTACAACTTAAAGTTATGATGAGTGGCAAAGGCAAGTAGTATTCTTATTGATTCAAGCCTTGCCACGGGGCATAGGTTTCATCAAAATCCAATCCTTCTACTTGTGAATATCCTTTTTCCACCAATCTTGCCTTGTTCCTTGTTACAACTCCGTCTTTATTTTGTTTATTGCGGAACACCCACTTGGTGCCCACAACATTTTTGCCTCTTGGTCTTTCTTCCAATGTCCAAACTTCATTTCTTGTGAAGTTGTTCAATTCCTCTTGCATGGCCATCACCCAATCCGAGTCCTCGAGTGTTCTTCTACTCTAAATGGCTCCAAAGAAGAGATAAAAGAGTAATGTTTACAAAAATTGCAAACACGAGAACGAGTGATTACCCCTTTTCTATGTCTCCAAGAATTTGTTCCACGGGGTGATCACGTTGCACACTTTGGTGCACTCTTGGATGTGGTGGATGTGAGCTTGTTTGACCGCCATCTTGTTCAACCTCTTGATCATGCGTCGTAGGTTCATCATCTTGTGCTTGAGCATGATCCTCATCACCAACTTCTAGATCTTGATCAACTTGATCATGATTTGTGCATGGTTGGTCTTGACTTGAGGGAGGAGGTTGATCTTGATCATTTTGCGGTTCTCGCGGTCTCACATCACCAAGTGCCATTCTCTTGATTGCTTGCCTAGGAGCCTCAACATCTGCATTGTTAATAACAACTTGCTCCCCTTGAGAGCCGTTAGATTCATCAAACGTCACGTCCCGTGAAACTTCAACACAACCGGTGGTTTTGTTAAAGACACGATAGGCGTGACAGTTCGAACCATACTCAAGCAAGAAACCTTCATCAACTTTAGGGGAGAACTTTGAAGTCTTGGGTTTCTTGTTGAGCATGAAGCATTTGCTCCCAAAAACTCGAAACTACGAGATGTTAGGCTTTTTACCGGTTAGTAGCTCGTATGGTGTTTTCCTCAAGAGTCGATGGAGGTACAACCGATTGGAGGCATGGCATGCGGTGTTGATTGCTTCGGCCCAAAACCGATCGGAGGTCTTGTACTCATCAAGCATGGTTCTTGCCATCTCTATGAGAGTGCGGTTCTTTCTTTCGGCCACTCCATTTTGTTGGGGTGTGTAGGGTGCCGAAAACTCATGCTTGATGCCCTCCTCATGAAGGTACTCTTCCACTTGAGTGTTCTCGAACTCGGTACCGTTGTCACTTCTTATGGCCTTGATCTTCACTTCAAATTCATTTTGTGCTCTTTTCAAGAATGTCTTGAGTACATCCTTCACTTCACCTTTATCACACAAAAAGAATACCCACGTGAAGCGAGAATAATCATCAACAATAACAAGTCCATATTTTCCCTAGAGCAACTAATCTCGCTTTGACTTGCTACTAATCTCGCTTTCACTTGCTACTCTTGGAGATTTGTTCTCCAAGATTGGCTAGGTGTCACCCTAGAGATCCCATGCTTGTGGTGAGCCTTGGGAAGTTTGTGAAGGTTGTGATTCGCCTCCGCAAGGAAAAGAATGGAAGGAAGAAAAAGAAAACCGAGTTTGACCTTTGTGGTTACTTGGGAGGATTAGGGTTGAAAGAAACCCGGCTCTTTGTGAGCTCCTCAACGGAGACGTAGGAACCTCTTTGTGAGGGGTCCGAACTTCGATGAAAAATCCCCGTGTCTCTCTTCTTCGTTTTTGTTGTGTGCTTGTGTGTTTTTCCTCCCGGGTGTTTCATCACCCGATCTACTTGTGTGTTGCGTGTCTATTGAATTCCTGCAGGTACAACACTCTCAAGGCAAGAAGGAAGGTTTCCATTCAAGTGGAATCGTGAGATTCCCTCTCTTTGTCAATCCCTAGCACTTTCCTCTCTCCACCCCGACGGAAGTTCCGTCGGTGGCGAAAGACCATTTTGTTTTAAGTGTTGTGATTTTCAGTGTTTTTATTTAGATTGCCTATTCACCCCCCTCTAGGCAACTTTCAAATGCTTTCCACTCGTGTTTTTATTTACGTGAGGCTGGTCTATCCACCTCTTTGAATGTAATCCGGACCATGTTGCCTTTAGCGATTTGCTAATTGCAAGATCTCGGAGAGTTTTCGGGGGTCCCTGCTCCGCCTTATATATCCGGGGAGCTAGGGTTACATGCGTAGTCCTAGTCGATTACACGAATTACATATATGGAGTTCTATTTCTAACTTTCTTTATTGATTCGAGTCCTAATCGGACTACGAATTGTTCAATAACTTTCTCCTCAAGTCATTGTACACCGGTCTTAGTATCCGCCTTGTTTCCATACCGGTATACAGGATCTTCGTTATCCCGCACCGGTCAAGGACCGATCTGTTGCCTATCGCCATCATCTTTATCTTCCTTAATTTGTCACCATGTCTCTGCGTATCCATTCCTTCATCATCTCGTATACCCATAAGGCAAGTATACGACAGCAGCCCCGAGTAATTTTTGATTTAACCCTGAATAAGACTAACCGGTCTTCTACATGTTGGTCTTTATTCATGGTAAAATTAAAAAGAACTCCAATCTGCTGCACTCGTTCTTCTTTCTTCACAAGTGCTTTAAAAGAAGCCCGAAAAAATTATTGTTTTTCGCCTTTCATATCACCTAATTAGGTAATCATAGCTTATTCTTCTCACGGTGCGCCGACTAGGCGCACCCAATTGAGTATAGCCCCGACTCTTGGATCATTTGAACTTCTTTCAAATAATGCAAGAGTCCACTAGTTGATTCTTCATTATTTCCTTTAATATGCAATTCCTACGGACCGCTCCTTTCGGTTTCCATCTTTTTCCGCTTCTAAGATCTCTATAGACCGCTCTTGAATACGGTGCACCGGTCGGTGCACCTAATTAGGTATAGCCCCGACTCTTGTATCATTTGGGAATCGCAAATAATGCAAGAGTCTTTCTTGAGAGACTGTGCTTTATCATTTCCCATCAAATCACAATCCTCTCAGCAATTTTTTGCCAAGAACATATTTTCCAGATCGGTCATACCAGTCGAATTTCTTATCTCCTGTATATTTTCACTAGTTTCACATAACGGACCGCCTAAATCAGCTCGAACTCATAATCCGCTTAGTGAAATTTCACTAAGAGCCAAAATTCTGGTTGATCGGACCAGTTTATTCCCTATATTCTCACAGCGACTCGAGTCTCCAAAGCCTATAATCAGTCGGATGATTAACACCCACAGCCTAAGGCATCCTTTATCACCGAGTTATGTAAAATCTAACTCTCTCATACTACTGAATTTATAAAATTCAGTATTACTTTAATTTCCATCTGAAAATTTCCGTATTTCAGACCGCTTTTTACTTTCATAAAAGCACGACGGCTTATTCTTATGACCGTTAAGTCATAATTAACGCAGATAACAGATCATTAACTTCCTTATGGCCGTTAGGTTATAATTGCATAGTTACGACATAGGTTATTAACAATAAAAATCCATCGGGCCTCTCAAAATGGCCCAATAACTTTTCAGCCCCGGGCCCATCCCAGTGTCTATAAAAAGAAACGAAAGGTCGACCTAGGTCAACCCTGCTCCCAGAAGCTCATACGCGCCCGCCATTCGCCTTTGCGCTGTTGCTCTCTCCTTCCACATTAACCAATCTCAAGCTTTCCTTTTCCATCTCTTAAGATGGGCAAGAAGAAATCCACCGCCGTCCCCTCATCTTCTTCCTCCGTTCCTCGCGATCGGCTTCCTTTCGGCATCCAAGACCTTGGTAGCAGCAAGGTCACCGAAGCCTCCCTCAATGAGGCGGTTTGTGATGGGTATCTTCCTCCTCAACCCATCCTAAATTGGAGCGTCCCTTCCCCGGCCAAATTCCATGGGAAATAGATGAGTCTCAACAATTAGTTTTCAAGGCTTTTTTCCTCCGCGGTCTCGATCTCCCTTGCTGTTCCTTTTTCGGAGGACTTCTTTTCTTTTACGGATGGGAGTTAGTGAACCTCAACCCTAACTCCATCCTGCAAATTGCCTTTTTATCCACTCGTGCGAAGCTTTCCTTGGAGTTCTCCCCCACTTCAAGCTATTCCAAGCACTGTTCCAAATCCGCCCACTTCAGTCATCCGACCGCCAAGCTGCAGTTGGCGGTGTAGGAATCCAATGTCTGGAGCGTAGACGAATATTTCTCCCTCGTCCCCGAACAAGAGCATAGCCCATTGGAAAAAAGGATGGTTCTTCTGCGACAATCCCCAGCCAGCACTTCCTGCCTTCGGCGCTAAAGTAGCCAAGAATTTCCCTACCGCAGATACCAGGGAAAAGCTCAAAGAAGACAACGAAATTCTCGCACTCCTGGCTTGCATTAGATACTTGAAGAACGTCGGAGGTGTCACCGCCAAGACTTATCGCCAAAGATGGCATCTTGACTCAAACACTTCGCTCCAACAAGATGCTCGGATACCGAGAATGCTCGCTTGAAGGCTGAACTAGTCGAAGCCTTAGAAGCAGCAAAATCAGCGCAAGCCGATAAGGAAAGCGCCCGAGGACTGCTCAAGAATCCAATCAACTTGCTCTCCAGGCCAAAGATCGCGAAATTCAGCGTTTGCTGAAATTCGAATCCAAGCCGAGAGAATCAAACACTAACATCAAGGGCAGATTCGGAGCTGCTGAGATTAGGCACAGGCGTAAGTCCCTATCTCTCTTGTTCACTCGATGTCATCTTTTTGAAAATACCGGTCTTTCTCTTAAATATTTGCTTGTTTTTTTTCAAAACTTACTGCAGGTACCGTGCGCACTCGGAATATCTCAACGGTGGTCAAACTATTGATCCCAATGAGATAGACCTCGAGTCCACCATCCGGGCAATTCCAAGAAGAATCGAGAGAACATTCAAGGATGGTTGCTACTTCAGAGCGGAGGACACATCGCCGCTATAATCCAGATCTTGGACTCCGGTCGAAGAATGTGATTTCAATTTTATCGAGGATGGCGCCCACCCCAATAGTATTGAAGACCGGTTCAATGAGTTGAAGAACTCACTCATTGGCACCGTTTCGAGTTGGTGGAAGATGTTCCTCTTGATCCAATGGGCGTCCCTCGCAACATAGCGCCAGCAGCTTTTGCCCTGGACCAAGATGCTCGGGATGCAGCAACCGCCGCCGACAGTACGATAAAAGATGCCTTCGAAGATCTTGATAGGGATTTACCGAGTATCTTCTTCCGATTCTGAAGAAACGTTGGACGATAGGCTCGAAGAAAATCCTAAGACCGGTGACACCGGTAGTTCCAACGGTCCTGCTTAGAAACCTTTATAATAGGGCCATTTTGTAATCAAACATCTTGATCATCACATTGTTTATTTTTAAATACCAGTCACTTTTCTTTTTTATATGAATACTCGGTTTCACCATCATACTTACTAACTTATTTACTTAAGACATGATGGTTATTTCAACTAGATAATTATGATCAAATTCTGGCTCTTAATCAGCACGAGATCATAATTCATAATTATAGCTTACTTTAACAAGATCATATAACATGAGAAAAAAGCTAATTTGTAGGATTTTAAGATTTCACGGACTCGTCCTTAACACAACAGCCTACCAATCAGTATTCATAAGAAAGAATGCTGTACAATATCCTTTCCTGAATATACCAGTTTTAAACTAAAATTTAAATAGACCGCTCTTATCACAAGCAATCCGTCAGCTAAATGACTGGTCTTACTATTCAAGAATAGCAAAATATCACAGATCTGCTCTTATCATAGCAGAATAGCAAAATATCACGGACCGCTCTTAACATAGCAGAATAGCAAAATATCACAGATCGCTCTTAACATAGCGAGAATAGCAAAATATCACGATCTGCTCTTAACATAGCAGAATAACAAAATATCACAGATCGCTCTTAACATAACAGCCCCCTGGCTCAATAATTTAATTCAAAATTAAAGTATGGAGACACAAAACACATCATCGTTAGATAAACTTACTTTATTATAATATGAAAAACTTTACAATAAATACTCTTAAGTATAAAAACGACGAAGCTGATCAATGTTCCAGGAATTTGGAATCTCCTCTTCCTCCAGGGTCATAAGCCTATAAGCCCCTGGTCCGGAGACCGATTTAACCAAAAAAGGTCCTTCCCAGATCGGTGACAACTTATGCCTGTTCTTGTTAGACGGAATCTTCCGAAGAACCAAGTCTCCTACTTGGAACTCCCGTGTGCGAACATTGCGATCATGATAGCGATGCAATCCCCGATGATATTTAGCGGCTTGAATCGAGCTTGATCCCTCAATTCTTCCGCAGCAACCAGTTCAACCTGACGTTGATCATCATACTTTCCTTCATCATAATATCGTACCCGAGCTGACACCATATTCACTTCTGTAGGTAGCATGGCTTCAGATCCATACACCAAAGAAAAAGGAGACTGTCCCGTAGCTCGCTAACATTAGTGCGCAGCCCCCAAAGCACCCAGGGCAATTCCTTAACCCACTTTCCTGCATACGGCTTCAATCGGTCAAAAATTCTTGGTTTAAGACCGGTCAAAATCATTCCATTAGCTCGCTCCACTTGTCCATTGCTTTGCTGGTGTGCTACCGACGCATATTGCACCTTGATCCCTAAACTCTCAGCGTAGTCTTTGAAGAGCTCGAAGTGAATTGAGGTCCATTATCAATGATAATACTGTATGGGACCCCAAAACGTACGAAGTGTTCTGCAAAAACTTTATTGCGCGAGCTGTAGTTGTACTAGTAACTGCTTCAGCCTCAATCCACTTGGAAAACTTGTCTACTGCCACAAAAATATGCGTAAATCCTCCCGGTGCCCGCTTAAAAGGTCCAACTATATCCAGCCCCCAAGTAGAAAAAGGCCAAGTCATTGGGATCAATTGCAACTCTTGAGCCGGAGTATCGAGCCGTCTTGCAAAAAACCGACATCCTTGGCAATTCTTAACCACTTTATGCGCATCATCCGTCGCTGTAGGCCAATAAAATCCTTGTCTGAATACCTTTCCAACTAATGTCTTTGAAGAAGCATGATTTCCGTAAATTCCCTTGTCTACGTCTTCAAGCAATTGAATGCCATCGGAAATGGATACAGATTTCATCAAAATATTAACTCCGCGCTTATATAATTCTCCTTCGAGAATTAAATAATTGCGGGCTCGAACTTCCAATCTCTCGCTTCTCCACTTTATCTTCCGGAGTTTTACCAGATTGCAAATAGTCAATATACGGAGTACGCCATTCAGAATCAATAATCACGACATCCAATGGCTGAACATTGTCGGCATTGGATTCGCTCGCTATTTTTCTCGGTAAGATCGCCTTATCAGATCGGTCCTTCAATACTGCTTTCTCCTCCCGACTCTTTAAGACCGATTCGTCCACGATCTCTCGTAATAGTAGCTTTACGCTCCATCTTTATAGATGGTTTATCTAATACTTGAAGAAAGACACCAGGAGGAACCGCTTGTCGCGAAGACCCCGGTCCGGCCAACTCATCCGCAGCAGAATTATTTCCACGCAGTATATGAGAAAATCGCAAACCATCAAATTTGTCTTCAAGTTTCCGCTCTTGACGGTAAGCAATCATATGATCATCATGAGCATCCCACACCTTGTTAACTTGACTTATCACCAACATTGAATCACCATAAATGTCCAACCGTCGGACTCCTAGCGAAACGGCTACTCTAAGCCCATGAAGCAAAGCTTCATACTCGATGTATTGTTGGAGGCTCGAAAATGCATTTGTAACACATATCCGAGCAGTTCCTTTTGCGGGGTGAGACGTACCACCCCAGCCCCGCGCTCGAAAGTTGCGGGGACCCATCAAAGAACATCTCCCAATACTCCAATGCTTGAATCTCCCGCGGCACTTGTGTCTCCAGCCATTCTGTTATGAAATCAGCTAATGCTTGTCCCTTAATAGCCGTTCGCGAAGAAAACATAATTTCATATTGGCCAAGTTCTATAGCCCACTTAGCAACTTGGCCAATCGCTTCTCTCTTAGGAGGTGCCGGCCGGTCCCCTCCATGAGACCGGTCGACAACTGCAACAAGGTGATCAGCCTTGCGCTTATTGTTGTTCTTGGATCCAGACTGGTTGCCTTGGTCATGCTTCGGTTCCTTCCCTTTGTTCCCGCGCAAATTGACCACATTCGATTCACCAAGCAGCATAATCGTCCGCTATCTTGAAGCACTCGACGCCGTCATGGTAAGGTTCCGATTTCGCCTTTCAATCTTGTGAACCAATGCTTCACTTCGGACGCCAGCTTGAAATGCAGCAATTACTTGCTGATCAGGAATATTGGGGATTAAGGCCTTCTTATTGCAGAAACGCCTAATGAAATCGGTGAGGGTCTCGTCGGGCTTTTGCTTCGACTGTTGAGGTCGAAGTAATTCCCTGGCTTCTCACAAGTCGCCCGGAAGTTTTCTACGAACTTTTTAGTGAGGTCTCCCCAAGAAGAGATGGATCTCTCGGGTACGGATTGCAACCACAAGTGTCCAGCCTGCTCCATGCACATCGGCAGATAATTAGCCAACACGAACGTGTCTCCTCCTGCTGACCGAATAGCGATGGTGTACATACGAAGCCACTCGGCAGGAGGTGCTTTGCCATCATACTTGTCAATGGCCCCAGGCTTAAATCCCCGGGGTATTTGCAAATGCGTAAATCTCGCGTGAAAGCGGGGATTACGGAGTACTCATCATCTTCAAGACCGGTCCGGACCGGTGACGGAGATCGACGGTTAGGGCGGTGCCGATAATTGCGATCCCTCGTCATCGTCGGAATAGTCGTAATAGCGATCATCTTGATATCTATCTCCCGAACCACCTTGACCATCATTATTCACCGGCTCCGCGTGCCCGGAAGGAGGCGGAGGCGCCGCTTGATGATCATTGTTCGCTGGTCCTTCATGTTGT
>JAUNZO010000755.1:0-11843 GCA_031894775.1 Chloris gayana
CTTGTTGGCATCTCTTAAGGTCACGCGGAAAGAAACACGTGACCGCGGGAGAGCCAAGGGTTTAAGTCACTTGCACTATTTAACCAAATAATCCACATCCGGTACAAGTACTAGATATGTATTATAAGGTGGGTCATGAATATCCGCAAGCGGACGGATAACCCGTTGTAGCATTTCACCCGAGAGTATTCAAGGGTATCGTATTTATATTTTCCCAAAGGAAGACATGGTTGATAAGAGTACTTATGCTCATGGTGTTACAAAAGAGTGATGAAGTAATTCACATTCCAATGCAGGGGTTAGGAGCAATAAATTGAGGATAGTGTGACACACACCAAGGCAATGCATTCTCTAATAAAAGGGATAGAGGAAATCCTAGATAAAACTAAACTAGACTAGCGAGACCACTACTCCTAATGATACAACATTCATATGAGTGCGCAGCTTCTACCTAACATCCAAGATCATGCAAGCGCAAGCAAGCGTCTAATGCCTAGGCATCATCGGGAGATCCGTCTTACGCGAGGTCCGCCTCGCGACTCCGGCCTTTTAGACTCCTATGCCATGCCCGAACGTGGAGGATTACTTTGGATGACAAGGCTGTCACTTCTTGTCACCTACCTCTACAAACCGTGGGACACGAAGCACATTCAAAGGTGGGTAGATAACCCCGGCACCATGCCGGCGTCACTAACCACAACTCTAGATCCCTCGAGGCACCCCAATCCTACGGATCGACATGGTGGTAAATCTAGAGCACCCTTGCGGGACGATGAACCCGAAGCCTATTCATAAGAACACTAGTCTAACTAGCATAAGCCGGACGAAAGGATCAAAGCTAGCACTAAGTCATGCAAAGGCGTTCGTCGCTCAAGAATGAGCGACGAACGGCAATCAACCAAGTAAGATCAAGAGTAATCGATGATCAAGTATGAACGAACGAAGAACATTCGATATGTGTTCATCTTCTATTAATGAAGAACGAAGAACGAACGATGAACTCATATGAACGAACGATGAACGATCAAGCAAGATCATGACTACTCTGTCAAGCTCATGACAAGGATATAAACGAAAGTATTCCATATATAAAAGATCAAGTCTTACAAAGAGAGGATACAAGAGCTATACCCAATTCTCCACAAGACCTTGGGAGCAATGAGGCAGCCCACTACTAAGCCTAGCACTACCTAGAAAGCCTCTAAACTTCTAGTGTGAGGAGAGAATGATCCTTGTGTTGTTGTGTGTGTTAAGGAGGGGGGGTACCCCTCCTTATATAGGCTTGAAAGGTCGGCTCCTGGAGGCGGTTTCGTAGGTCGGTGGCATTTAATGCGCGTGGAACCGACCTCCGGAGGCGGTGGGCAAACCGCCGAGAGAAAAGTGGGCCGGGGGGCCACCAGGCTGGTTCGGCCGAACCACCCTGGTGGGTTCGGCCGAGCTCAGTCCTGGCCCCTCTGAGGCTGGGCTTTGGCGAGTTGGCTCCCCCACTTGGATGTTGGTCTTTGTTCCGGTTGCTTGTGGCCTTCTTTGTGTTGGATTTCGTGGTCATTGGCCTTTTATCTTGGAGTTGATTCCCGCGGCGAAATGGAAGTTTTGTAAAAGTGTTGATTTGTCGCCTCGGGGCACTGGAATTCATCATTATCCACCTGCACACTAAAAATCTAGAGGTACAAGTGGAACTAGGTTATTTCTAAGTAAAATGCGTGTAAGACATGCCTAGTCCTTCTCATTTATTTGACTAATTGACGGTCGAAATTGGTCGTAACGACCGTCAACAAGTCCCCCAAGCTTACCCCTTGCTCGTCCAGGAGCAAGTAGTGGAACTTTAGGTTGTTGATCGGGAGTTGCTATAATGCCTACTTCTTAAAGGTACCAAGTGTATAACAAAGATACTCATCCTTGAGTTGAATAAGTTGGCAATGGTAACTCACCCTTCCCCTTAGTCCTCATGGGGCTTTGTGCTTTTCACTTTACCTTGGGCGGTTGAGAGAGAGAACGGTGTATAGAGCATTTATTTTCTCTTCCCTTGTCTTGCTTTTTATTCTCCGGAAGTTTTCAAAGGATTTTTTTTTCAAGTAAAACCACGTTCCACAAGTGATACTCTCGAATCGCTCTAGTGGTGTTTGTATTCCTCACCAAGGCATGTGTATTGCCTCATCCTACATCTAATAGGCTTTTGTGGAGCTCAAGGTAGGATATGAAATGAGGCATACTTGCATTCATATTTTGCAAAACCAAAAGAGTGGATCCATGGAGATAGCAAGTCATACAATCGTAGATCAAGATGTGCAAGTGTGAAAATGATGGTGGTGGTGTATGTGACTACTCCTCTTTTTGTTTCACCTCTTTTTATTTTGGATTTTGGGCATGGCTATCTTTTCTTCTTTCTTTTTCCATGCTCGAAATGAGAGCAGCTTTTTTTTTTTTTTTTCTTTTTCTCATGCTCATCTTTTGTGAGCCTTATTTTCTTTTTCTTTTGCATAGCCATGCCTTCTTTTGATATTTTAAGAGAGGTGATAAAATGTGAGGAGTGTCTTTATTTTGGTGGATGGCATGACATGTTGCTAACTTCCGGTGTAGAAGTGTAGCATATGAGGTGGAATGTGTACGTGATCTTGATCATGAGAGTATGAAAAGCATCTCACTAGGGTCACACAATTTTGATAAAGCTCAATGAAGTAACAAGTAGCAAATGAGTAAGGTTTTCAAAGGAAATTTGCATATGGCTTTGGTAGGAATTTATCATCACTTGGGAACTTATAGATTTTGCAATTTTTGGGAACAAAATTCCGGAGATTTCAAGTTCAACTTAGGACAAGATCATAGCAGCTCTTTTTACCATATCATCATCTCACAACAACTTAGGTGCAGCTCAAGCATGTGCAGCCCACAAGTTTCAGGTTCTAAGCAAGTTTTGCTAGCCAACAAACTCAAAACTAGGAGAGTTCTAAATTATAAACTAGGCACATGAGAGAAATAAAAACAGAGCAACTATTCATCATCTCAACATAGAAAGACTAGCAACATACTTGCAGCGCATAAAAGGAAACTAAGCTACTTCTTTTTGTTCTTTTTAGTTTTATCATTTTTATTTTGTTTTTCATATGAGAGGCAAGAACAAGCAAAAACAGGAGACAATAAAGGATACAAGTTGCGATACATGATACCTTAGCGAGGGTGCTGCCCCCCAAGCTTGTTCTTGCTCATGGGTTTGGTGGAATGAACCCCATGTGACGGAAGTAAGCCAAAAGATCGGCTCGTTGTTGCTCCGTCATGTTGGTGAGGGCGGTGAGCTGGGTGTCGGTGCGCTCTTGCCATTGATGAGTTTGCAAGATGTGTTGGTTGAGCGCATACTCGGTGTCTTCCGCCGTGGTTTGGAGTCTTCCCATTTGTGAGGAGAGGTTGTTCATCTCCTGCTCAAAGTTGTAGCCTTGGGCTGATCCGGAGTCGGTGGAGTGTTCCTCCCATTGTTGTTGTGGAGAAAACAGCCCCGGGCCATATCCCGGAGTTTGCCACGCCGATCCCCGGCCATGTGAGGTGGCGGGGCTGGGTACCCACCGGGAGAAAGCCCGGGGTGGCTGTACCCGGCCCGCCATGAGCCGTGGGCTGCGGTGTGGGCATCTCGGAGGTAGATGGCTGTTCCGATCTGTGCGCCCCCTGCGAGAAGATACACTCCTGCGAGACCGCTCCGCTTCTTGGAGCTCAATGGTTAGATTTTTGAGAGTATACAAACGAAGGTCCGGGTTAGGTAACCGAAACTCGTTTGTATATCCCACAAAATAATATATGAGGGAATCGTTCGGACCATTCTTAAGAGAGTGACCATGAATAAGATAATCTTTATTTATAAGAGAGCGAGGTGTAGCAAGGTATTCAACATTAGCATCATGTAAAGCTCCCACCCGCATGGCAATTCGTGTCACTAAAGAGGTACATTCAATTGGTCCTATCGTCCCAAGATTTTCTATCCATTGGCGAATCATGGCTTTCACGGGAGCAATCTTAATCTTATCAACCGCAGCAAAAAGAATTTTTAGCTCATCCTCGCGCACAATTCGAATATCACTCCTTGGAAAAAGAGTGATAGCAATCCACATGTGCATAAAACGCAAGGTAGGATGATGGATGTGATTAGCTCTAGGTCGCACGCAACTAGGAAGACCCGTAATCCTCTCCCAAAAAGCATGCTTTGAAAACTGAGGAAGGGCACCATCCAAGTCGGTATTGCAGCGAGTATTAAAGCCAAGAAGAGTGCTAAGTTCTTTCCAAGTCAAACGGTAGGATTCACGGAAAAACCGAAAAGAAATTCCTTCATCTACCGTTCGTAGGGTGCATAAAAACTGAAGTGTAAGCAAGCGGGAACCCGGCTCATCTACACTAGCAAAATCTGTCCACCCTAAGGCTTTAAATACTTGAGCAAATTCAGCATCCATACCTATTTTGTGCAGCAGCTCCGTGTCAAATGCTCGCGTAGGAGCAAAGAGGCGGTGTTGGAGAAGCGTGTAGGTGTGCGTCTCGTACTCGCCCACTAAGTCGAGGTCGGTGTCGGTGAGGAGACGATGCTCGATGTTGCCCTCTTGCCCTTCTTCCTCGACTTGTGGTGGTGAACTTGGCGGTGACTCGACTACGGGGCGTGCGCGGGTGCTTCGACGTGAAGAGCTTGAACTTGAGCGTGAGCTCAAGGACCTCTTGATCGACCCGAACAGCTTCTTGGCACCGGTCATGGCTGCACACAAAGAGAGCAAGAACACAAGAACAACAACTCCGAACGGGTTATGTGAGGGAAAAATCAAATTGGCGACACCGTCGGTTGTTCATGTGAGCAAGAAATCGCAACTCGAGAAAACCAAACAAAAACAAATCAAACCAAAAACTAGAAAGCACACCAAGAACAAAAGATTTCTGCAGAACTTTTAGGCAATGAGCAAGTGAGGGCAATGGAAAACTTGAGAGCAATGAGAATGAAGTGAGTGAGGAGTGGAAATGATAGTGTGAGAGGGGAGAGAGTTCTGGCCCGGCCACCTCTACTTATAGCTCACGAAGTAGCCGTTTTTGAACGTTAGAAGGGGCATATGACCGTTGGAAAAAAAGACAGACCGAGCAACGGTCATAGCGGTTCGGCCGAACCAAGGAGGTGGGTTCGGCCGGCCTGCTTGTGGGTCCCTCTTGCTCCCCCTTTTGGCCCATAGCCCCCAACGGCCAAATGATCATTGACCATGGTTGCTACGTCCGGATATTCCTCAGAAATATTTGCTCAATAAGAAATCCAAAGAAAGTTGCCTCAAATTCAACTTTATTCGAAAAATCAAATCTCGAGAAAAAGTGTTGGAGAAAATTCCAACATGCAAAATTGTTTTTGGGTTTTGTATAAGGATACAAGGGTTGTCCAAAAGTTTCAAACAAAAGTAGGAAAATTTGGACGTAAAAGGATTTTGGTTTTCAAATTTTATATGCATGGCGAGTGAAAAAAAATCGAATATGCTTGGCGGAAAATCCAAATAAATGAAATGAAAATTTTCTTGTGATAAAATAGAGTATGCAGGGAGGTTTTTATTATTATTATTATTATTATTTTTTTTTTAATGCATGTGGTGGAAAACAAAATCAAAAAGAAATCGAAAGATAATGCCGATTTATCCTGTCGGCCGGGGCTTCGCCATTTTAAGTGCGGCGGCGAGGACTTCTCCATTTCTTTTCATCCTTGTGGTGCGAGGCCCTTTCCCTGGAGAGGAGGATGAAGATGGCTGCACCTTCTTCACTTGCCACACTTGGTTGGTCTTTGTTGATGTAGGTGGCTTTGTGTCTTGAAGGAGTGGCTTCTTGGCCCATAATCCCGGCCTTGCTTGTTGCGAGGCTTCTTGGGTTGGTACCATGACGGATTCTCAATTTTGTCAAGTTGCTTCCAAAAGGCGATGAGACTATCCGTCTTTCTTGGCGTCACTTCAACTTCACGGATGTTTGAGGGATTTGGCCCATACTTGATCTTGATCATTGAGCATTGTTCTTTTCTTGGTTGAAACTCAAACTTTTCCTCCTTCCCATTGATGTGGAATCGGATTTCTCCATTCCCAACATCAATTTGGGCGTTCGCGATGCGAGGAAGGGACGTCCCAAAATGAGGGCGTGTTCTTGTCAATATCCATCTCAAGCACCACAAAGTCCACCGGTATGAAGTTGCCTCGAATTTTTGCGGCACGTCTTCGGCTATTCCCGCGGGGTAGCGGACCGAAGAGTACTGCCAATTGCAACCTCATTGGTGTAGGAGTCAAGGTTGTGTAGCTCAAACGATCAAAGACTTCTTTGGGCATCACGGCGACGCTTGCCCCAAGATCACATAAGGCTTGGTCGAAGTGGTGTGCCCCGATGGAACATGATATTGTGGGGCAGCCGGGGTCCTTCTTCTTTTACGGAAGCCGATTGAGTATAGCTACGCTACACTCCTCTGTGAGCTTGACCATTTCCTCGTTGGGTAATGGTCTCTTGTTGTTGAGGATGTCTTTAAGGTAACGTGCATATGTGGGCACCTGCACCATGTCCAACAATGGCACGTTGACATGAATCCTTCGGATGGTCTCGACGAATCGAGCAAATTGTTCATCCTCCTTTGGCTTCCTGTTTACGTGAGGGAATGGCAAGAAGCTTGTGTCTTGAAATTCAATTCCATTCTTCCCGTCACTTGGCTTCGGTTCTTCTTCTTTTTCTTTGGTAGTAGAAGGGCTTTCCTCCTCCGGTTCGTTCTGTTCTTCTTTGTTGCATGGTTAGGATATGGCGGATCCCGAGTGGATTTTCCTCCCTCGTGGTAACCGCATTAACATTTTCCAAAGAAGACTCGGGTTGCCCCGGGATCTTCCCGAGAATTAGAACCGGGAATAAGAGCAGCTAGGCTGAGCAACTTGGGTTTCAATCATTTTATTAAAGCTCGGCTGATTTTTGAAAGCGAGAGGAGAAACCTTCTATTTGTGCGATTATGTTTTCTAAGACTTT
Source organism: Chloris gayana (assembly GCA_031894775.1). Taxonomy (NCBI): domain Eukaryota; kingdom Viridiplantae; phylum Streptophyta; class Magnoliopsida; order Poales; family Poaceae; genus Chloris; species Chloris gayana. The sequence continues at coordinate 6,985 of JAUNZO010000755.1, forward strand.
GTCGTTGGCAGCAAGCTTTTTGTTGATAGATTCGTTGATTTTAGCTTGGCCATAAACCAAATCTTTCAAGGAAGGCTGATTATTGTTAAAGCCGAGAAAAATTGTTACCTCCTTGATATGATGGTCGGTTTTGGTTGTACCCTTGTCCTCCGTTTGGACGATACCCGTTGTTGTTGTTCATGTAGAATGCTTCTTCATGGGTATGGGGGCAATCCTTCCCCATGTGGCCGGTGTTCCCACATTCCTCATACGTCATGTGTGAGTCCAATGCATGAACACCACCATTTGCGTTGTGTTCATCCAAGCGTTTTATGAGGAGGTCAACCTTGGCGGACGGCATGTCCACCTCCTTGACGGGGTGTACGCCTCTTGAGCGTGTTTGGAGTCGATCATCGCTCCACCCTTGATTGGAGACCATCTTCTCTATGAGTTCTTTTGCTTGGGCAACGGTTTTGGAGAAGAAGGCTCCTCCGGCAGCGGCATCCATATGTCCACGGGTTGTTGGTGTCAACCCGTTGTAGAAGTGTTGAAGAATGAGCCATTCCTCCATCCCATGGTGAGGGCGAGGCGAGAATGTATTCTTGAAGCCTTTCCCATGCCTCGGGCATGGATTCATTTGTCGCTTGCTGGAAACTTGCAATTCTTCCACGAAGGGCATTGGTTTTGCCCATCGGGAAAAACTTGGCGAGGAACGCCGTGGAACATTTGTCCCAAGTGTCAATGCTTGCACGATTGGCATAAAACCACTGTTTCGCCTTCCCAAGGAGGGATAGGGGAAACAGGCGAAGTCCGATAGCATCTTGGTTGACTCCGGCCGTGGGCGATGTGTTGCATATCTCCAGGAAGCTGTTGGAGATGAGAGTTGGCGTCCTCGGAGGCCTTTCCACAAAAGGGAATGGCTTGCACCATAGTGATGAGGCTGGACTTGATGTACGGTTGACGGTCGTTACGACCAATTTCGACCGTCAATTAGTCAAATAAATGAGAAGGACTAGGCATGTCTTACACGCATTTTACTTAGAAATAACCTAGTTCCACTTGTACCTCTAGATTTTTAGTGTGCGGGTGGATAATGATGAATTCCGGGCCCGAGGCGACAAATCAACACTTTTACAAAACTTCCATTTCACCGCGGGAATCAACTCCAAGATAAAAGGCCAATGACCACGAAATCCAACACAAAGAAGGCCACAAGCAAGCTGGAACAAAGACCAACATCCGGTGGGGGAGCCAAGCTGCCAAAGCCCGGCCCGGGAGGGGCCGGGACCGGTTCGGCCGAACCCACCGGGGTGGTTCGGCCGAACCGGTCCGGTGGCCCCACAGCCCACTTTTCTCGGCGGTTTGCCCACCGCCTCCGGAGGTCGGTTCCACGCGCATTAAATGCCACCGACCTACGAAACCGCCTCCGAGGAGCCGACCTTTCAAGCCTATATAAGGAGGGGTACCCCCCCCTCCTTAACACACACACACAACAACACAAGGATCATTCTCTCCTCACACTAGAAGTTTAGAGGCTTTCTAGGTAGTGCTAGGCTTAGTAGTGGGCTGCCTCATTGCTCCCAAGGTCTTGTGGAGAATTGGGTATAGCTCTTGTATCCTCTCTTTGTAAGACTTGATCTTTTATATATGGAATACTTTCGTTTATATCCTTGTCATGAGCTTGACAGAGTAGTCATGATCTTGCTTGATCGTTCATCGTTCGTTCATATGAGTTCATCGTTCGTTCTTCGTTCTTCATTAATAGAAGATGAACACATATCGAATGTTCTTCGTTCGTTCATACTTGATCATCGATTACTCTTGATCTTACTTGGTTGATTGCCGTTCGTCGCTCATTCTTGAGCGACGAACGCCTTTGCATGACTTAGTGCTAGCTTTGATCCTTTCGTCGGCTTATGCTAGTTAGACTAGTGTTCTTATGAATAGGCTTCGGGTTCATCGTCCCGCAAGGGTGCTCTAGATTTACCACCATGTCGATCCGTAGGATTGGGGTGCCTCGAGGGATCTAGAGTTGTGGTTAGTGACGCCGGCATGGTGCTTGGGGTTATCTACCCACCTTTGAATGTGCTTCGTGTCCCACGGTTTGTAGAGGTAGGTGACAAGAAGTGACAGCCTTGTCATCCAAAGTAATCCTCCACGTTCGGGCATGGCATAGGAGTCTAAAAGGCCGGAGTCGCGAGGCAGACCTCGCGTAAGACGGATCTCCCGATGATGCCTAGGCATTAGACGCTTGCTTGCGCTTGCATGATCTTGGATGTTAGGTAGAAGCTGCGCACTCATATGAATGTTGTATCATTAGGAGTAGTGGTCCGCTAGTCTAGTTTAGTTTTATCTAGGATTTCCTCTATCCCTTTTATTAGAGAATGCATTGCCTTGGTGTGTGTCACACTATCCTCAATTTATTGCTCCTAACCCCTGCATTGGAATGTGATTACTTCATCACTCTTTTGTAACACCATGAGCATAAGTACTCTTATCAACCATGTCTTCCTTTGGGAAAATATAAATACGATACCCTTGAATACTCTCGGGTGAAATGCTACAACGGGTTATCCGTCCGCTTGCGGATATTCATGACCCACCTTATAATACATATCTAGTACTTGTACTTGGATGTGGATTATTTGGTTAAATAGTGCAAGTGACTTAAACCCTTGGCTCTCCCGCGATCACGTGTTTCTCTCCGCGTGACCTTAAGAGATGCCAACAATGTCAAGTCCTGCGGCACCGGCGTCGACGTTGGGCCCAATGGGCACATTGGCGACGGAGGGCGCGAGTAGTCACGAAGGGTCCTTTCAGCCATGAGTGTTGAGGTTGATGGTGCGGAAGATGCGGGCTCGCTTGTCGTGGGTTCTTGAGGAGAGACAACGACGCGAGGTCGAGTCTTTCTCGCAAGAGACTCGGGATTATCAACGAAGTTTTTCGGCAAGTTGAATCCACGCATGCACTATCCTGTTTTCACCTTGAAGAGAAAACGAGATCAAGGTTAGCCTGCAAAGGTAATGATTAAATCATCATCAAGTGTAATCATGAACATTCATTGTATTCTTATTAACCAATGTCTTCCCCGGCAACGGCGCCAGAAATGCTTGTTGGCATCTCTTAAGGTCACGCGGAAAGAAACACGTGACCGCGGGAGAGCCAAGGGTTTAAGTCACTTGCACTATTTAACCAAATAATCCACATCCAGTACAAGTACTAGATATGTATTATAAGGTGGGTCATGAATATCCGCAAGCGGACGGATAACCCGTTGTAGCATTTCACCCGAGAGTATTCAAGGGTATCGTATTTATATTTTCCCAAAGGAAGACATGGTTGATAAGAGTACTTATGCTCATGGTGTTACAAAAGAGTGATGAAGTAATTCACATTCCAATGCAGGGGTTAGGAGCAATAAATTGAGGATAGTGTGACACACACCAAGGCAATGCATTCTCTAATAAAAGGGATAGAGGAAATCCTAGATAAAACTAAACTAGACTAGCAGACCACTACTCCTAATGATACAACATTCATATGAGTGCGCAGCTTCTACCTAACATCCAAGATCATGCAAGCGCAAGCAAGCGTCTAATGCCTAGTCATCATCGGGAGATCCGTCTTACGCGAGGTCCGCCTCGCGACTCCGGCCTTTTAGACTCCTATGCCATGCCCGAACGTGGAGGATTACTTTGGATGACAAGGCTGTCACTTCTTGTCACCTACCTCTACAAACCGTGGGACACGAAGCACATTCAAAGGTGGGTAGATAACCCCGAGCACCATGCCGGCGTCACTAACCACAACTCTAGATCCCTCGAGGCACCCCAATCCTACGGATCGACATGGTGGTAAATCTAGAGCACCCTTGCGGGACGATGAACCCGAAGCCTATTCATAAGAACACTAGTCTAACTAGCATAAGCCGGACGAAAGGATCAAAGCTAGCACTAAGTCATGCAAAGGCGTTCGTCGCTCAAGAATGAGCGACGAACGGCAATCAACAAGTAAGATCAAGAGTAATCGATGATCAAGTATGAACGAACGAAGAACATTCGATATGTGTTCATCTTCTATTAATGAAGAACGAAGAACGAACGATGAACTCATATGAACGAACGATGAACGATCAAGCAAGATCATGACTACTCTGTCAAGCTCATGACAAGGATATAAACGAAAGTATTCCATATATAAAAGATCAAGTCTTACAAAGAGAGGATACAAGAGCTATACCCAATTCTCCACAAGACCTTGGGAGCAATGAGGCAGCCCACTACTAAGCCTAGCACTACCTAGAAAGCCTCTAAACTTCTAGTGTGAGGAGAGAATGATCCTTGTGTTGTTATCTGTGTGTTAAGGAGGGGGGTACCCCTCCTTATATAGGCTTGAAAGGTCGGCTCCTGGAGGCGGTTTCGTAGGTCGGTGGCATTTAATGCGCGTGGAACCGACCTCCGGAGGCGGTGGGCAAACCGCCGAGAGAAAAGTGGGCCGGGGGGCCACCGAGACTGGTTCGGCCGAACCACCCTGGTGGGTTCGGCCGAGCCGGTCCTGGCCCCTCCTGGGCTGGGCTTTGGCAGTTGGCTCCCCCATCGGATGTTGGTCTTTGTTCCAGTTGCTTGTGGCCTTCTTTGTGTTGGATTTCGTGGTCATTGGCCTTTTATCTTGGAGTTGATTCCCGCGGCGAAATGGAAGTTTTGTAAAAGTGTTGATTTGTCGCCTCGGGGCCTGGAATTCATCATTATCCACCGCACACTAAAAATCTAGAGGTACAAGTGGAACTAGGTTATTTCTAAGTAAGATGCGTGTAAGACATGCCTAGTCCTTCTCATTTATTTGACTAATTGACGGTCGAAATTGGTCGTAACGACCGTCAA
>JAUNZO010000756.1:0-13209 GCA_031894775.1 Chloris gayana
TGACACCCCGTGTCACAAATTCACCATGTTACTGTGCTAACAGAAGAATTGCATGTGCAAATCAAGGATCATCTGGCTAGTCACATGAAATAATAAGATTAAGGCCTATTAGGGTTTTTATCGTCCCGAAACCCTAGCTCTTGAGATCTCAAATTTTCTCCAAAGTAGTAACCCCATATTTTTGCACAATCTGGTAGAACATATCAAGACATGAATTTAGAGCATTTTTCCTGAATTTTTGGAGCAGCACAAATCCCTAGAAAAATCCAAACCTAATCAGAAACAGCATCTGTTCAATAATTTTTATAAATTTTTACATTTCGAATCTGAACTTTTGCCTTTAAGGAAAGTTGTCCCACATAATCCAAAGAACCCACAGAAATTTTGGTTTGCAAAAATGTCAAAAGGATCAAAGTCTGTGAGCATATTACAGAGAAGGACCGCAGTGGCAAAGTCGTAAATAAAAAGAACCTTCGGACAACAGGGCAAGCACAGGAGCTCGGGGCCACCGCCGGCGAGTGCTCCGGCGTTCGTGCCCATCCCGGCCGGTCGAGGCGCCGCCCGCCTGCACAGCGCCGCCCCACGCGTCCGCGATCGCCTCGGTCGCGTTGAATTCACGCGAGAAGCTCCGCCGTCCATGGCCGCCATAAAAATCGCTCCCCGGTCGCCGCCACCCGAACACCACCCCGCCGCCCCATCTCCTCGAGGCCAGCTCCCCACTCTCTCAGCGCGTCACGAGCATCGCCCTAACCCTAGCAAGCTCTCCGGAGCACGAGCCCCCGGTCCCGCAGCCGTTCGTGCGCAATCCCGGTTTCCCCTCAACTCCGCCGGCCGCCATTGTTGGCCGCATTTCTTCTCCGGTGAGTTAGCTTCCGATTCCTCCCGCTCGTAGCATCCTTTGGTTCCCATCTACATCGTGTAAGCTTGGTTCGGTGTTTGACGCAGCCGCTCGCCGGGAACGCCGTCAAGCCGTCGCGTCGCCCGCACCCGTCCGCCACCTCCCCGACGACCCGCCACCACGGTGAGCCTCCTAGGCTTTGGGGCCTCGCGGCGCATGCGCGAGAACTCCCTGGTGCTCGCCGGCCCGCACGCCCCCTCTCTCTTGCCTCCACTCACCGCCGGCGGCCTCGCCACGCCGCCGCGCACGGCGCACGCCGCGCACGCCACGCATGCCTGGCCGCGCTCCAGCACTTAGAAAATTTTCGAACGCGTTGGCCGAGCCCAAAAACCGTGAACGTTAACGATTTTGAAAATATCATATCTCGAGATTTACACCACGGATTTAAATGATTCAAAGCACATTCGAAAGTTTGTAACATGTACTACAACATGGTGAACATGAACTCCTATGGTTGTATATAAAAATTTAATTTTTGAACACGATGAACATGCTATCGTGACCAAACGCATAAACAAGATTGCATTTTAAAAATGATGTAACTTCTGGATCTCAGATCCAAAATACATGAGCAAGGGCACTTTAGAAAGTAGATAACTTGTACTTTAACGTGGTAACATAATCCCAGTACTTCATGTGTAGAAAAATGAAGATTTAAGCGCTCTAAGATGCTAAACCGTTATGCCCGCGTGACAACTTGCTGTTTTTGAAATTCGATAACTTTTTGAATACAGATCCAAATGAAGCGATTCTTGGCTCATTGTAAACCTTGAGTTATGTACTTTACATTAACCAACATGAACCACCTAAGTTTTATAGCAAAATAATAAGATTTGGACACCTTAAGAAGGCTTCGCAGTCAGCCTGGCAGCACAGACTTAACTAAGCAAATAGCTGAGAATTTGCTAAGGTCAAATTAAACATTTCTCACATTGCATGGTATATTTAAACATGTTATAATAATGTTTATCTTTTTGGGCAAGAACGGTCGTATGAAGTAGGTTTAATCGTAGCAAAACCACATGAAATGAAGAGTACTCCTGGTGCACGATGTATAACGACATGATCAAACTTCATCCTAAGAAGTGAGCACCAACCTCTTGCATGCTAAGTAATAAGGAATTATACCCTATTTTCTTGATCTCAAAAACTAGCATATACATTTATACTAAACGATGGAAAGTTTACCTAATTAGAAGGTTGTCCCCATGAAACGAACTTTACTCACCACCATCATGACCATAGCATCACCACTCAAGAAAGTGTTTAATTCATGCAAACGTTTCGTTGCATTATCTTATTGAGAAAGTTCCATGAACTATAACAATATGAATTCATACATTGCTCATGCATTTCATATGCATTCATATAGGAACCCCGACCAGGATCGAAGATCAAGGAGGGCACCAAATTGAAGTGAGCGAGTACGAGTGCACCGACTACGAAACCAACCAAGGCAAGCCCCGGTGCATAACCCACGCTTTTAAAAGTTTTGCTTTACCTCACATGTGATGATGTCATGTATTGTGCACTTAAGTTCAGGAGTTGATCGTAACCGTAGTTGCATTATTATCCCTTTATGCCTATGGTCTCATTGGATAGGTAAAATCCTTTTCGTTAGAAATGCTATGCTTAATAAGAAGTCATCGGTAGCAACACCGAGTGATTTGGAGATCACCCGGTCTAGGGATTTAACTTTGTTACCTCTCACATGATATTGATGAAATTGAGACCGTACGGGGAAATGCATGTGTAGGATGCGGTGGCAAGGTTTGCCTATGTTCGCCATAGCCCCGTGCGTGTCGGTTGAGGACCGTGTGACTCCGCGAGCAAGTATTGAGTTGTGTACCAAATGCATACCTTCGTATGGGAGTTGGTAAACCGATGTAACTTGAGAGTCGTAGTGTTGGACGGTCGCTCCACCCTTTGTGCAAAGTGTTGGTCACGGTGGATGCACGGGTTTGTGAGTAGACGGAGGGTGTGTTATTACCCTTGGACCCGACGCTACCGTGGTCGCATGTGGAATGCACACTCGGAGGGTGGACCCGGCTCATATCTATGATAATCTTGTGAAAGGTGGCCATACGTGTTCTTAAATGATGCGTATGTCGTGCATTTGGGTTTCCCCTGCAGGGTGTAAATCGATATATATCGCCGTCCCTCGCGGTGATGAGTACCACTTGTCTCGAGCAGATCGCATCGTAGTAACAAGTGAATATGATGATTAAACTTGCTGATTTTGAAGAATTACTTCATGTATTGCAACCATGTTTTGTTAGAAGTGCTCACTAAATTTATCTTCATATTTCAACCCTCTTAACTTGGCTAAAACATGAGTTAGACAAATACTTTAAGTGCTGATTTTGGCAAGTTTCCGCAAACCAGGTCAAGCCCCTGCATGCTAGAGTCGGTTATTAGAACCATTTTTGACGGGTAAGCCTTGCGGAGTATATTAGATACTCGGGGTTTGTGTTGCAACTGTTTTCAGGATTCCCGCAGCCCGACTATTGTGATTGCTGCGGGAAGTATGTGTGTCAAAGCGAGGAACCTCGGGAATGGACCGTGGAGTGGGTTCCCGCTTCACCGACCCAAGAGTGAGGCCATGCCGTATGGGCCGGTGTGGTTCTCCTAAGTTAACTCTATATATATGTATCGTCGAGATGTTACGCTTCCGCAAAAACATTATTAAGTATTGTAAGAACACACTTCACTTATGTGTTGTAAAATCTGAAATTCGAACAATGGCTTGTAATAACTAAGAGATTCTGTAAGAACGTGTTATTCAAGTAATGTTCTCTATGTAATAAAATGACGGATGTATCCCCGATGTATGTGCAATGTACGTTCGCTTCGTCGAATGTCTCCCGATACGATCCTGTTCGACAATCCCTCTCGCTTCGCGAGGTAGGGGTGTCACAGCTGGTATCGAGCCGTGTCGGGATATGCCGTACACTACGGGTCATACTAAAAATCACCAACACCTTTATACGGTGAGGAACGACATAGAAAGCCCAAGTAAGGTCTACAGTAGAAATAGATGTGGCAAACTAACCCTGGGTTATGCTTGTTTAAAAATTTTTGTAACTACGGCCCGGCCCAGGTATGTTTGCAATTTAAATTAGCGCTCCGTGCCCGCGGAAGTAATAATACGGGACAATGTTGGCTCGTGGCAATCCACGAGGCGGTTCTTTCTATGAACCGTTACTAAGAGAAAGATGCGATGATGAGGAAGATGATGAGATTGTGGAACAATTGTTTTCATAGTTTCTTTTGAATTTGATGTAATGTTTCTGAAATGGTCTCTTGCAGGTACGCTAACCACGGACCTTAGATCGTGTAGTTTCCGTGATGAGATCGTGTGTGCGTTGCCACAAAAAGCGAGTGGTCGGCTATATATGGACCGATCACGTATTTTGTTTTGGAAAGGACGTAGGATTAACGGCCTTGCATGTCATCATTCATGTCATGCATCACAAATTGCACAAGGTAATCGATCAAGAATGCGAAGAAACGGTCTCGAACAACTCACAAAAATCTCAACAAGTCGTACATGCTATCCAAAAATCGGGCGGAAAATCCCACCCGATCGAGAACTAAACCTAACCGATTATCGTTTTCACAAAAACGGTCACAACTTTTGAATCATTCACTCAAACGAAACGGTTAAACACAATCCGGAAAGCTCGTAACACGTACCATCACCCTGGCATGATGATCCAAGAAAAAGGGGAATGGAATCCTACTAAAAATAACTTACCCGAAAATCTGGCAAAAGGTTGCCAGATTTCGCCGAATCGCCGGATTGGCAGATTCGGGTGCCTCACGAAAATCGCTATAACTTTTGAAGTACTTATCCAAATAAAATGATTTACCCCAATCTGGAAAGCTTGTGTTATGCCCCACCTTTCATCTAATATCAGATGGTGAACACTCGTCGCACGGTGGATCCTTCAGGGGAGGGTGCTTCGTCGCAGCCGCCTCCTCCACCACCGTTGACTGCTGTGGAGCAACTTGTTCATAATCAGAACGAGATGTTTCGGCTGTTCCTGGCAAACCAGAACAACAATGCCCAGGCAGCAGCTCCTCCACCGCAGCCCCGTCCCACCTCTTACGGGGATTTCTGGGCGACTCAGCCGCCATCTTTCTCGAAGCAAAGGACCCCCTGGAAGCAGATAATTTTCTGCGTATCGTGGAGTCCAAGTTTGCTCTTCTGAATTGCACCGAGCACCAGAAGACTCTTTTTGCAGCACAGCAGCTCCGTGGGTCGGCTAGTGCGTGGTGGGCAAACTACACCGCTGCACTCCCCGCGGATCACCAGGTGCTCTGGCCGGAATTCTCGGCAGCCTTCCGTGCACACCACATTCCTGACGGTGTCATGAGAAGGAAGCTTCAGGAATTTGTTGACCTGAAGCAAGGCTCCAGCACTCGTGCAAGAGTACGCTCGGAAATTTAACTATCTTGCCCAGTATGCCTCTTATCACGCTGACACGGATGCGAAGAAGCGTGAGTGCTTTCGGAAGGGTCTAAATCCGAAATTACAAGACCGCCTTGCTCTCTTGAATGGCACATTCAATGAATTAGTGAGTGCCGCCATTGTGCAAGAGGACGCCATTCGCGTCAATCAGGATGACAAGAAGAGGAAGCGCGCCGCGGGAAGTTCATCCGGTGCGCCACCTCACAAGTTCAAGCATGCAGTGACCAGCCCCACCGGCCAGAAATTCCGTGTCCCGGTGCCTCCAATGGGTGGGCAACGCACTACTTTCCAGCAGCCCTATCGTGCGCCCCACCACTCCTATCAGCACCGTGGTCACCAACACACCCCGCAGCAGCATAACCAAGGTGCCAGACCATCCCCGCAGCAGCCATGCTTTAACTGCGGCGGTATTGGTCATTTCATCCGAGACTGCCCACACCCTCGCCGCAACAATGGCAACAACGGTGGGAATAATCAGCATCAGCACCACCGCGGCAATAATGGCAACAATAATAACCGCGGCAACAACAACAGCAACAACAATCACAACAAAACCCCCACCAAGACCGGCCGTGTAAATTTTACTACGGTCGAAGATGTGCAAGCCGGAGAACCGGTCCTCTCGGGTATGTTTTCTATATCCGGACATTCCGCTTTCATTCTTTTCGATTCCGGCGCCACGCATGATTTTATTAGTCAAGCGTGTGTGGATAAGTTGCATCTATCCTCCACCATTTTGCAAACTCCATACACCATCACATCCCCGGTGGCCTCATTCACACAAATCGTGAAACAAGAAACGTTCCCCTGGAACTTGCCGGAAATACATATCTCTCAACACTAATCATTCTAGATGGGCAAGGCATAGATGTAATATTAGGAATGAAATGGATGAAACGACATAGAGCTGTCTTACACATAGACACCCGGGAAGTATATTTAAATTCACCTCTGTACGGCCCGGCTATCCTATCCTTGCCACACCCAAAATTTTCTAGAAATCAAATTCAGCACCTAGAAGGAAAGAAACTAGAAGACATACCGGTAGTATGCGAGTTTCCCGATGTGTTCCCGGATGATTTGCCCGGAATGCCACCTGATCGGGACGTAGAATTTAAAATTGAACTTCAACCCGGAACCGCACCAATATCTAGAAGACCATATAAAATGGCTCCAAATGAATTAGCTGAACTTAAGGAGCAACTCAACGAACTTCTAGACAAGGGGTACATACGCCCAAGTGCTTCGCCTTGGGGCTGCCCCGCTCTTTTTGTGAAAAAGAAAGATAAATCACTAAGGTTATGTGTTGATTATCGACCTCTCAATGCGGTGACCATCAAAAATAAATACCCCCTCCCACGCATTGATATGCTATTCGATCAATTAGTCGGTGCAAAAGTATTCTCAAAAGTCGATCTTCGCTCCGGCTATCACCAAATTAAAATTCGGCCGAGAGGACATTCCTAAAACCGCTTTCTCTACGAGATATGGACTTTTTGAATATCTCGTAATGTCTTTTGGACTGACTAATGCACCGGCTCATTTCATGTACCTCATGAACTCGGTATTTATGCCGGAGCTGGACAAGTTCGTGGTAGTATTCATTGATGATATCCTCATTTATTCCAAGACGGAGGAAGAACATGTCTGAACACCTCCGCATTGTGCTTCAACGACTACGAGATCATCAACTTTATGCCAAATTCAGCAAGTGTGAATTTTGGTTGGATCGAGTTCCATTCTTGGGTCACATCATTTCAGCTGAAGGAATTTCCGTCGATCCAAGTAAAGTTGTTGACGTGCTAAAATGGAAGACTCCCAAAACCGTCAAGCACATCCGTAGTTTTCTCGGACTTGCGGGATATTATCGGAAATTCATTCCAAATTTTTCTATCATCTCCAAGCCAATGACCAAATTGTTGGAGAAGGACTCTACCTTCAAGTGGAGCCCGGAGTGCGAAAATGCCTTCCAAACCTTGAAGAAGCATTTAACCACTGCTCCCGTTCTAGCTCAACCCGACATCGACAAGCCGTTTGACGTATATTGTGATGCGTCCGGCATTGGATTGGGTTGTGTTCTCATGCAAGAAGGCCGAGTCATTGCCTATGCCTCCCGTCAACTCCGCAAACATGAGAAGCACTATCCCACTCATGATCTTGAATTGGCATCGGTAGTTCTTGCTCTCAAAACTTGGAGACATTACCTCTTAGGAAATCTGGTGCATCTCTATACCGATCATAAAAGCCTCAAATATATTTTCACGCAGCAAGAATTAAATATGAGACAACGAAGATGGCTGGAACTGATAAAAGATTATGAATTGGAAATTCATTACCACCCCGGAAAGGCTAATGTGGTTGCCGATGCATTAAGCCGCAAGCACCAATGCAACCAAGTTGAAATCTGCTCTATGGAAAACTGCAGCAAATCTGAAAATGAGAGTAATCCTTGCCTTCATATCATTCCTTATGGTGCATTGCATAATTTGGCTCTTGTTCCTACTCTTCGAGAAGAAATCATTGCTGCCCAGAAAACGGATGAAGGTATGGAACACATCCGACGAAGTTGGGTACCGAAAAAGCTAAGTGCTTCCGTCAAGATGAGGAGGGAGTTCTATGGTTCAATAACCGTCTCGTTGTTCCTAAGAACCTGGAACTACGGAAGAAAATTCTTGATGAAGCCCATCTCTCTAAATACTCCATACACCCCGGTAGTAACAAAATGTACCGTGGGTTGAGAGAGAAATTTTGGTGGACTCGCATGAAGCGAGAAGTGGCTCGTTACGTTGCCGAGTGCGACACTTGCCAACGAGTCAAGGCTGATCATCTAAAGAAAGCCGGACTATTGCACCCATTAAAAATTCCCGCTTGGAAATGGGAAGACATAGCCATGGATTTTGTTGTTGGATTACCTCCCACCTCCAAGAAACATGATTCCATATGGGTAATCGTCGATAGATCGACGAAATCAGCACACTTTATTCCGGTACACACCACCTACGGTGCTAAGAAGTATGCTGAATTGTATATTGCCCGTGTGCTATGTTTGCATGGTGTACCAAAGACCATCATTTCAGATCGTGGTCCGCAATTTGTTTCTCGATTTTGGGAACAATTGCATGCTAGTCTTGGTACTACCCTTATCCGGAGCTCTGCATATCATCCTCAAACAGATGGACAATCGGAAAGGTTAATTCAATATTTGGAGGATATGTTGAGAGCGTGTGCTTTGACTCAAAAGGGAAGTTGGGATGATCAGTTACCATTCATTGAATTTTCCTATAACAACAGCTATCAAGAAAGCTCTGGAGTCACTCCTTTTGAGGCGTTATACGGACATTCTTGCCGTACGCCGTTAAACTGGTCCGAGTCGGGCGAAAGAATAATATTTGGTCCGGATATTGTTGAGCAGGCCGAGGAAAAAGTGAGGGAAATACAAGCTAATATGAAGGCTGCTCAATCCCGCCAAATAAGTTATGCAAACAAAAGGAGACGCCCGCTGGAATTCGAGGTAAACGATCATGTTTATCTTCGTGTCTCTCCAAATAAAGGTGTGTCACGTTTTGGTATAAAAGGAAAACTTGCTCCCCGCTATATTGGGCCATTTCCAATTGTGGAGAAGTTTAGCCCCGTGGCATACCGGTTGCAATTGCCGACCAACTTGGAACGTGTGCACAACGTGTTCCATGTGTCGCAACTCAAGAAGTGTATAAAACCACCCATTGATGTGGTCATCTCCGACACCGAGCAATTGCAAGATGATCTATCTTATCCGGAAACTCCCGTCCGAATCCTCGATAAAAAGGATCGTGTTACTCGCAACCGCACTATCACATTCTATAAGGTGCAATGGAGTAATCACACTGAGGATGAAGCCACTTGGGAACAGGAGGAATTCCTGGAGAATCATTTTCCCGAATTCATGGCATCACAATCGAGGTAACGACGCACCTCCCTTCGACCACTCTTTTATCAATCCTAATCTCGGGACGAGATTTCTTTAAGGGGAGGGCTGTGACACCCCGTGTCACAAATTCACCATGTTACTGTGCTAACAGAAGAATTGCATGTGCAAATCAAGGATCATCTGGCTAGTCACATGAAATAATAAGATTAAGGCCTATTAGGGTTTTTATCGTCCCGAAACCCTAGCTCTTGAGATCTCAAATTTTCTCCAAAGTAGTAACCCCATATTTTTGCACAATCTGGTAGAACATATCAAGACATGAATTTAGAGCATTTTTCCTGAATTTTTGGAGCAGCACAAATCCCTAGAAAAATCCAAACCTAATCAGAAACAGCATCTGTTCAATAATTTTTATAAATTTTTACATTTCGAATCTGAACTTTTGCCTTTAAGGAAAGTTGTCCCACATAATCCAAAGAACCCACAGAAATTTTGGTTTGCAAAAATGTCAAAAGGATCAAAGTCTGTGAGCATATTACAGAGAAGGACCGCAGTGGCAAAGTCGTAAATAAAAAGAACCTTCGGACAACGAGGGCAAGCACAGGAGCTCGGGGCCACCGCCAGCCGAGTGCTCCGGCGTTCGTGCCCATCCCGGCCGGTCGAGGCGCCGCCCGCCTGCACAGCGCCGCCCCACGCGTCCGCGATCGCCTCGGTCGCGTTGAATTCACGCGAGAAGCTCCGCCGTCCATGGCCGCCATAAAAATCGCTCCCCCGGTCGCCGCCACCCGAACACCACCCCGCCGCCCCATCTCCTCGAGGCCAGCTCCCCACTCTCTCGGCGCGTCACGAGCATCGCCCTAACCCTAGCAAGCTCTCCGGAGCACGAGCCCCCAGTCCCGCAGCCGTTCGTGCGCAATCCCGGTTTCCCCTCAACTCCGCCGGCCGCCATTGTTGGCCGCATTTCTTCTCCGGTGAGTTAGCTTCCGATTCCTCCCGCTCGTAGCATCCTTTGGTTCCCATCTACATCGTGTAAGCTTGGTTCGGTGTTTGACGCAGCCGCTCGCCGGGAACGCCGTCAAGCCGTCGCGTCGCCCGCACCCGTCCGCCACCTCCCCGACGACCCGCCACCACGGTGAGCCTCCTAGGCTTTGGGGCCTCGCGGCGCATGCGCGAGAACTCCCTGGTGCTCGCCGGCCCGCACGCCCCCTCTCTCTTGCCTCCACTCACCGCCGGCGGCCTCGCCACGCCGCCGCGCACGGCGCACGCCGCGCACGCCACGCATGCCTGGCCGCGCTCCAGCACTTAGAAAATTTTCGAACGCGTTGGCCGAGCCCAAAAAACCGTGAACGTTAACGATTTTGAAAATATCATATCTCGAGATTTACACCACGGATTTAAATGATTCAAAGCACATTCGAAAGTTTGTAACATGTACTACAACATGGTGAACATGAACTCCTATGGTTGTATATAAAAATTTAATTTTTGAACACGATGAACATGCTATCGTGACCAAACGCATAAACAAGATTGCATTTTAAAAATGATGTAACTTCTGGATCTCAGATCCAAAATACATGAGCAAGGGCACTTTGGAAAGTAGAAAACTTGTACTTTAACGTGGTAACATAATCCCAGCACTTCATGTGTAGAAAAGATGAAGATTTAAGCGCTCTAAGATGCTAAACCGTTATGCCCGCGTGACAACTTGCTGTTTTTGAAATTCGATAACTTTTTGAATACAGATCCAAATGAAGCGATTCTTGGCTCATTGTAAACCTTGAGTTATGTACTTTACATTAACCAACATGAACCACCTAAGTTTTATAGCAAAATAATAAGATTTGGACACCTTAAGAAGGCTTCGCAGTCAGCCTGGCAGCACAGACTTAACTAAGCAAATAGCTGAGAATTTGCTAAGGTCAAATTAAACATTTCTCACATTGCATGGTATATTTAAACATGTTATAATAATGTTTATCTTTTTGGGCAAGAACGGTCGTATGAAGTAGGTTTAATCGTAGCAAAACCACATGAAATGAAGAGTACTCCTGGTGCACGATGTATAACGACATGATCAAACTTCATCCTAAGAAGTGAGCACCAACCTCTTGCATGCTAAGTAATAAGGAATTATACCCTATTTTCTTGATCTCAAAAACTAGCATATACATTTATACTAAACGATGGAAAGTTTACCTAATTAGAAGGTTGTCCCCATGAAACGAACTTTACTCACCACCATCATGACCATAGCATCACCACTCAAGAAAGTGTTTAATTCATGCAAACGTTTCGTTGCATTATCTTATTGAGAAAGTTCCATGAACTATAACAATATGAATTCATACATTGCTCATGCACTTCATATGCATTCATATAGGAACCCCGACCAGGACCGAAGATCAAGGAGGGCACCAAATTGAAGTGAGCGAGTACGAGTGCACCGACTACGAAACCAACCAAGGCAAGCCCCGGTGCATAACCCACGCTTTTAAAAGTTTTGCTTTACCTCACATGTGATGATGTCATGTATTGTGCACTTAAGTTCAGGAGTTGATCGTAACCGTAGTTGCATTATTATCCCTTTATGCCTATGGTCTCATTGGATAGGTAAAATCCTTTTCGTTAGAAATGCTATGCTTAATAAGAAGTCATCGGTAGCAACACCGAGTGATTTGGAGATCACCCGGTCTAGGGATTTAACTTTGTTACCTCTCACATGATATTGATGAAATTGAGACCGTACGGGGAAATGCATGTGTAGGATGCGGTGGCAAGGTTTGCCTATGTTCGCCATAGCCCCGTGCGTGTCGGTTGAGGACCGTGTGACTCCGCGAGCAAGTATTGAGTTGTGTACCAAATGCATACCTTCGTATGGGAGTTGGTAAACCGATGTAACTTGAGAGTCGTAGTGTTGGACGGTCGCTCCACCCTTTGTGCAAAGTGTTGGTCACGGTGGATGCACGGGTTTGTGAGTAGATCGGAGGGTGTGTTATTACCCTTGGACCCGACGCTACTGTGGTCGCATGTGGAATGCACACTCGGAGGGTGGACCCGGCTCATATCTATGATAATCTTGTGAAAGGTGGCCATACGTGTTCTTAAATGATGCGTATGTCGTGCATTTGGGTTTCCCCTGCAGGGTGTAAATCGATATATATCGCCGTCCCTCGCGGTGATGAGTACCACTTGTCTCGAGCAGATCGCATCGTAGTAACAAGTGAATATGATGATTAAACTTGCTGATTTTGAAGAATTACTTCATGTATTGCAACCATGTTTTGTTAGAAGTGCTCACTAAATTTATCTTCATATTTCAACCCTCTTAACTTGGCTAAAACATGAGTTAGACAAATACTTTAAGTGCTGATTTTGGCAAGTTTCCGCAAACCAGGTCAAGCCCCTGCATGCTAGAGTCGGTTATTAGAACCATTTTTGACGGGTAAGCCTTGCGGAGTATATTAGATACTCGGGGTTTGTGTTGCAACTGTTTTCAGGATTCCCGCAGCCCGACGCTTGTGATTGCTGCGGGAAGTATGTGTGTCAAAGCGAGGAACCTCGGGAATGGACCGTGGAGTGGGTTCCCGCTTCACCGACCCAAGAGTGAGGCCATGCCGTATGGGCCGGTGTGGTTCTCCTAAGTTAACTCTATATATATGTATCGTCGAGATGTTACGCTTCCGCAAAAACATTATTAAGTATTGTAAGAACACACTTCACTTATGTGTTGTAAAATCTGAAATTCGAACAATGGCTTGTAATAACTAAGAGATTCTGTAAGAACGTGTTATTCAAGTAATGTTCTCTATGTAATAAAATGACGGATGTATCCCCGATGTATGTGCAATGTACGTTCGCTTCGTCGAATGTCTCCCGATACGATCCTGTTCGACAATCCCTCTCGCTTCGCGAGGTAGGGGTGTCACA
>JAUNZO010000757.1:0-20602 GCA_031894775.1 Chloris gayana
GCCACTGCGGAGCCGTTCAACCACGCTTAAATGGTGCTGACCAGGTCAACTCATTCCCTGTCAAGCACACACGGTACACTCTATACGTAGCTTAGGCTATCTCCAACCTTGAAGACCAAATGCGGAGACCTAAACAGTCGAATGGGTAGGCGTGCGGCTGAAGAGTCACCACCAAAAAATTGACGTCTCCAACCATGAGCCTGGAAATGGAGATTGAAGGGGAGAAAACAGAGGCGGCACCAATGGTCTGGGAGCAGGGGTGAAGGACGTGGCCGCCGGATCTCGCGGTCATCGGCGTCATGAACTTGGCGGCGGTGGAGGACGTGACCGCCATCGTGCTCCTCCTCCCCGTTGTCTCCTCGGGGAAGCGTCGGTCGCGTCGGTGCGGGGGAGGCAGCAGAGCTCACGGGCAGGGAGGATGCGGCGGCGGGGAGCGGTCGCCGGCAGGGGGATGCGACGGCGAGGAGCGGTCGCGAGCGGAGGAGCTACACCGCGGGGCGAGCTGGCAGGTGGGAACGATGATTTGTCCAGTGCAAACTCACGGGCGAGGGCGACGAAAAGATTTCGGTGCTCACCGATAGGTTGGTCGCGATCAACGGACTTCCTAAATATGTCGTTCGTTTAGGTCTCCGGTCGGAGACATGTTTTCACCATTTGAAGACCCATATTGGCTATAGGTCTTCATTTGGATAGTGGGTTGGAGACAGCCTTACTCGTAGCGTGGCTCGTGGCCCATCCGCAACCGGCCGAACCGAGACCGTGGTGCTAGTCGTCTTCAACCTTGCCACTTGTAGTCTTCGCCTCCCTCCGCCACTTCCGTTGTCGCATCCATGATTGTCATCCATCACCACGTTGATCTTCGTCATCCTCGGCCTAGCCCGCTTTGCACTCCTCTATTGTTCAACATGTACTACTTCGTTGTTCTATCCATACTCCTGCATTTCCACACAAATTACTTCATTGTTTAGCACAACAAAATCTAATGTTCAAGCTGTTGAATCTTATTGTTGTATGGCGAATCAAGTTGGTCTAGACATGAGAAATATTGAGACGAAAAAATGGTGGAAAGGGCTCACCACGGAAAAGAAAATTCGAGGTCGAGAGAAGGGCAGGCTTGGTGCATATTGGAGAGAAGGACGACCGTCGACGCGTGTACGGAGAGGCACGACGGCCGGAGCACGCAATGAAGACGGTGGCGGCACTCAAGCTCAGGAGCAAGAAAGGGGAAGAGGAGGACAACGTCAATCCAACGATCGACATTAAAAGAGAGAGAGAGAGAGAGAGAGCTCCGACCTAGGTGGAGCTAGGTGGTTTTTCATTAAAGAGAAGAAATTGATCATAAATAGACATCCAAATTCGAGGTTATAGGGCACGAATTTGGCTGGCTAGGGATGCATGACCACATCCTCCACCATCTAGTCAACTAGGACATGCCCAGTTTCTCAACACCGATTGCATGAATCTAAAAATGCGCTATCCCAAAGCTCGGGTAACGCGCGTTACATAGAGGGCGTGATTGGTTGTTGTAGGAGTCACTAGTTGTACTAGTTTAATCAGTTGTTGTCCATGTGCTTTTATCACTTTCTGTTGTCACGTAGACAGATCAAACATCTTGAAACGTCCATGGTGCAAGTCGATGATAATGATGAGCACGGTAATCAATCGATGTCTGCGCCTCGTTGTGCCAGCTATGATTCCAGCCACGCTGGGAGTGAACCATGATTAAACGGTGCTGACGGAGTCAACAACTCTATTCCCGTCCTAGTTAATTTTTGGGGTGTTTTCAGGTCCAAAATAATGACCATTATTTTTTCTCAACTAATGGCCATTAGTTGAATCTAAGGGTGTAGATTAAATTTTAGAAGTTAATAACTAATGGCCATTAGTAAGGGTAATATTGTCAAAATAATATGATTATAATACAAAAATTTCATCATAACTAATAAGTTAGTTAATTTTTACATGAATATGTTATAAAATATTTATTTTGAATTTGATTAATCATCATCATTATTATTGTAGTCAAGTTTTAGTGTATTTAACATAAGTTTGTATGATAAAAAATATCAATTTTTAGTGTAATTACTAAACTACCCTTAAACTAATGGCCATTAGTTGAGAAAAATAATGGCCATTATTTTGGACCTGAAAACCTCTCTAATTTTTTTGCTGACCTAGGCTTACATGGAGATGGAGTCGGCCGTACGGCTTCTTCCATGGATTTGTAACGTGCGACTACAGTTATCTGTTTTGACATACTTCTTAGGAGGGTCCAAATGTAAAAAAGATTTTAAAGAAGGACCATTTTATAAAAAATTTCACGATTGTGGTTCGTCCAGGCTCCAGGCCCATCGTTCAAGTGAAACCCGGCCTGCAAAAGCTAATTTGGGCTACAAATTTTTGCAAACATGCCGCTTTACTGACTTGCTTTCTCATCTCGGGCCAGAACTTGGATCGCAATATTCGCGATCTAGCTGCCATATCTCAGTCTCCTACTAAGAGGGGACTGATGATCCGCGTCTCCTTTGCCCTTCCGCTGCTTCCAGCTTTTTCCGGCAAAGCCCTCGCCGGAAGTTTCTTCCGGTGGCCAGTGGCGTGCCTACTCACGTGCATATGGTGGTTGGCTTAACGAGCATGTAAGGAATGTCTGCTCCAACGGGCAAGGAACTAGGGAGTAAATTATGTTGGTTTGGAAGCCTAGCTGGCCTTACACACTTTAGGCCTCCTTTGGAACAAAGGAATTGTGAAGGAAAAATGGAGGGATTGAACCTATACGAAATAATCCTATGTGTATCTTTTGGATTGAAGGATTGCTTCATTGAAATTTTGGAGGATAGGAAAGTTTCCTCCAAATTTTGTAGGAATTCTAGCATGAGCTCCAACCTCATGTTAAATTCCTTTGAAAGTTTGATGGCACATGATCTCTCTTTCTCTCTCTCTCTTTGTTCCCTCTCACTAATGAACATATAACCTTAAAATTCCTGTGTTTTTCCTGTGACACATCCAAACAACTTGTATGAGCAATTCCTGTGTTTTTTCATTCCATAGGATTCAAAAATATATGCAACTCCAATCCTACGTTTTTCCTATTCTTACGTTTTGAGAATCCTGCGTTCCAATGGATCCCTTAGTCGTTTGCTTGAATATGAGACCGAGCGGTGTCATCATGTAAAAAGAAGACACCAAACGTGAATGATGACGCCGGCCCGGGATTAACAATTGGGCAGAGACAGGTGCTTTGTTGTTCTAATTAAACCTCAACCGACGAGTTACTAGGTGCAGAACATGTGTATGCATGTCTTTTGAGGCAGGCGCGAGGGTGGACATGACCTCAGGAAAAGAAACATGGTTGCTCTTTTTCTTTTTGGTCATCCTCGCTGTGCTTTAGAGGTTGCCTTAACTCATGTTTAAACAAGTAGGATCAAGTTGATGCCTCGTAACCACACCATTTCTGCAATCTAGTGAAACCGTTTGACACCCTTGGGATTCTCCATTCCTGCTACTCATTCCTTGCCTTGAGCCATAGCCCAACCATCCTTGCGATCATATCCTGCTATTGGATGGAGCTCTCCTCTGCTATTCGATTGTGGGACGAGTGGCAACTCCTTGTCCTCGTCCTCTCCAGCGCCTTCCTTCAGCTGTTCCTCTTTCTGACGGCCGCGAACCGTGCGCTCGGCATACCGTCCGGGCTAAGGTTGTGCATCTGGCTTGCTTACCTGGGCAGCGACACGCTGGCCATATACGCTCTCGCCACGCTCTTCAACCGCCACAGCGCGCCGCCCACCGACGGCAATGGCTGTGGTGGTGACGTCGCCTCCGCGAGTACCCTGGAGGTCCTGTGGGCCCCAGTCCTCCTTGTCCACCTCGGCGGCTCGGCAAGCATCAGCGCCTACAATATGGAGGACAACGAGCTGTGGCCGCGCCATGTCCTGACTCTCTTCACTCAGGTCAGTGTAGCTCTGTACGTGTTCTGCAAGTCTTGGCCGCGGGAAGGCGATAAGCTGCTGCTCACTGCAGCGGTTTTTCTCTTTGTTGTCGGGATCATCAGACTCGGCGTGAAGCCATGGGCTCTGAAGAGAGCTAGCATCAACAGCTTGGTCGTAGCTCTCTCTAGCGTCACAGGGACGAGGAAAATGTTTAGACTCTTTGATTGGCTATCTCGTGCGTGGGCGCAAGTCACCTCTGATGCACTGTACCATAAATACGCGCCATCTTTTATTCGACAGTTTCGGATTCGGATTCCCACCTTCAGGGGCCTACAGGAGGAAGCATATCGTCTGGTTGAACTAGGACACAATTTCGGCGACATCTCTGTCGAAGACTTCGTACAAGAAGCAAAGATTTGTGTTCAGATGGCAGAGGAGGGCGCACGACTTCATTACGATGCCCTTCAGTCACCTTACAACGAGCCCGAGCCTCTTCTGCTGGCAGACCGTCTACTTCCTTACTCTCGACGTCTCAACATCCTAAGGTCATTCTTGAAACGTGATAAGTCCCAAAGAACCTTGTTTATATTGGATGCCCTGCTTGGCAGAATGTTCCGACTTCTATATACCAAAGAAAAGGTGCTCACAAGCTTTCTTGGTGCACATCTATTTGGTATATGTATTTATCTGAGCTGTGCACCTATCGGTTTATTTGCCAAGGCACATAAAGATAACTACAACCATAGTGATGTAATAGTAACATACATCTTGTTATGTCTAATTGCTGCGATGGAGGCTTTCCAACCATGTCCCCAAGTCTGTCTCGCAGCATGTCAAGAGGAGCAATCACCGAGGTTGCATGTGATTCCAGTGGCCCAGCATAACACTATATCCTTTGTTTTCCGGAAGAAGAGACCCACCAAGTTGATGATGCTGGCTGCTTTCATTGGTTGCGACGACTACGTTAACAAGTACTGGGAAGTGAGACACGAAAACTCAGGCAACGAGATCACAAAGTTAGTTCTTCAGCAGCTGGAAGAGGGGTGGAAGGAGTACATACACGACGTCGCCAGCTTCAGGAAATTTAACAACCGCAGGGGTCAATGGACTCTGACCAGGCAGGAGCATACTACTCTGCAGGGATGTGACAGCCGAGTAGT
This sequence comes from Chloris gayana, assembly GCA_031894775.1. Lineage (NCBI taxonomy): Eukaryota > Viridiplantae > Streptophyta > Magnoliopsida > Poales > Poaceae > Chloris > Chloris gayana. Next base: position 5,087 of record JAUNZO010000757.1, read on the forward strand.
TCGCCGCCTCCGCTGGAGTGTACAGAAGCCATCGTTCGATGAGAGTGTCATCCTGTGGCATATTGCTACAGATTTCTGCTTTCACCACTCCAAGGATGCTCTTCCTTCCCAAGAGTCCGTCACAACTTGGGCCAGAACGATATCCAACTACATGGTGTACCTGCTTCTTCTTCGCACCGAGATGCTGATGCCCGGTGCCAGGGAGGACCTCTTCGTCTTCGCATGCGACGACATCGAGAGCATGCTTATGTACGATGACGAACCACCTCTCGACGAGGGAAGACTTGCTCAAGGGATCGTCCGCAAGCTGGGCCATTTTCATTGGATATTTGAGGACAGCATAAAGAGTCCTCTGCTTCGCGAGGCAAATAAGCTCGCCGAAGCGCTGATGCAGATTCGTGATAACAAGGGAAGGTGGAAGCTGATCGAGGGCGTTTGGGTGGAGATGCTCTGCTACTCTGCTAGCAGATGCAGAGGTTACCTGCACGCCAAGATGTTGGGCCAAGGTCGCGAGCTCCTCTCCTACGTGTGGCTCCTCTTATCACATATGGGCATGGAAACCGTCGCCGACAGGTTTCAAATGCCGGAGGCTCTCGAAGAATTACACTGTGAAGAAGACGAGATTGATGGTGGAGGACCGACAAGGCCGATTCCGCAGGAAAATGCTGGGCCTTCTGGTGCTGGATCCACTTCTGGACCCGAGGTGGTACTGCCCGTCACTCAAGGAGAGATCACCCCTGCATGAGGCAAAACTCTTGTTCTCTTCTTCTATAAAAACTACTATGTCATGATGTTTCCATCTGTCTTACCTATCTGTGTTTATTTTGCATTACTGCCAGTGTGGTTTGATTTGTTGATTCTTCCTGATTTTAGCTTCAGAGCCGGTGTATGTATCTGTTCATCTCTGTCGAAACTGTTTCAGCTTGTGATCGGGACTGTTTATGCAATGACATATTTTATTATCCTGTTGAGCTGTACTAATATTTTATTATTCATGGTTGCCAATTTGCCATGCTAACAGCTCTTCACTCTTCATTCGATACGATACCAGTGTGTTTCCTCGTTCTTTACACCTTTCTCTATGAGCAGCATCGGTAAGCTGTCTCGGTTGCTTCCTCTTTTCTATGGATTCCTGTTACACGGGCTGTACGCGAGAACACAGTGTCGATCTTAATTAGTCAAAATTTACAACCTACTATAGCAGCAGCAGCAGCAGCAGATCTGTTCTTTGGAGGTTGCTAATGGCACTACTGTTTTGCATTCTGTCCGATACACTCAAGGCTTACCTGCTTTCAGTAATATTCAATATTGCCACATCTGTCCGATAATACGAGTATAGGACAAGCTATATACACTTATTAAGCGGATTGATACATTGAATTAGCTTGGAAGTGACCATGAGCCAACGCTTCCAATTTTTCATCTGTTCAAACCTTTTCGACTACTAATTACTAGTATAGCTTTGTGACCTGGACTACTTATACACACTATAATTTGAGGTGTACTCCTTTTGTTCGTATAAATTGTTGAGATCGATGATTTTTTTCATTACGTTTGACCATTAGTATTATACAATTTGTTTTTCAAATATGTAAAATTAGAAGTTGTGTTACAACTTCCTTTAGTGACATAACAAAACATAATGAAATATTTGATATTTTTTAAAAAAATTAGTAAAACGAACGACCAAATGTAACAAAATATATCAGCAGCGTCAACAATTTAAAAACGGAGGGAGCACTAGCTCTTCTCTTCTATTGATAAGCTACTAGTGTGTTTCTGACTTTCTGCATTGTACTTTGATACGATACTCAGTGAGCGCGGCATAGACACTGTCTCATTTTTCCTGCTATAGTTCATTTTTCTGAAAACATATATGAGCGTGCTTTTTTTAAGGAAGAAGTAGAGAACATTACAAATGACAAACAATCTAACTTGGCTCAAGTGCCAAGAGGTAACACACCCAACTACAAATACATACTACTCATGGTATTATAAGAAACGACATACTAACAATTAGCATCTGGTTCTGCTCGTACTAAGAATGCAAAGCCCAGTAAATAGCAACAACAAGGTGCTACTTTGACCTTCTTCCTCAAAGGACTAGTCCAAGTGAGGACTCCTTTGCACTTATAACTTGTGCTACTTCATCATCCATAAGTATATATTATTGTTCCTAACAATCTCCTTCACACATATTGCTTGTGTGATAATATAGGACATATGTTAAACGAGTATGTGGACAGTAATAGGTGTTGGGGATGCTAGAATATTTCTACCTAGGCTCTGATACTACTTTGTTGGGAAAACCGACACTAACCACCACTAATAATTCCTCATCTTGTGTTGAATACTGATGAGAACATCAACCAACACCTTTCGGTGTTCTGAATGAACACCGGCTGTAAATTTGTGACTCGTACGGGGATCGCGTGCTCAGGATGGATGGTTCGAGAGGCTCACACAAACAAAGACAACACGGTGTATACTGGTTCGGGATGAATCCCTACGTCTAGTCCGAGGCCTTGTTCGTGTTACTCACGGGGGTCTATAAAGGTGGTGAGAGAGGAGCGAGCTCCAAGTCTCAACAGCGTATGTGGTGGAAGAATGAACAAAAAGATTTGTCTAAGGAAGAAGACGACTCCCCTTTTATATCTCCAAGGGTCGAGTCGGGTACATGGCAAACAGGGGGAGTAGAAAAGATGCTATTAGATTCCGTCGAGGGAGACCGGCGGGTCCCACTCGTCCTGTTGCTCGCACAGTGTCGCCGCCTTCGGGGCCATACAACGTTGTTGCCTCGTCCGGCATGACGGTCTTGGTACGTGCGCCTATGTTGTTTGTGTTCCACCGGATTTTGGTGATGTTGTATAGGTCGGCTCGAGGATAGGACAACTGTTCATTGTAGCTTCAGTAGGTTCCCGATGCCACCGGTGCGTTCTGCGGGTGTCAACGGATGTTATGCTCCGCTCGACCCTTAGCCTCGAGGGTCGATCGAGGCGGAGCAGATATGGTAGATCGTGGAGAGGTCGTCCTTCATTGGTCTCCCCAATCTCCTGTCGTGTTGTGGTTGGCCTTATGCTTCGGATTGGATCTGCCTCATAAATGAGACAAATTTCGGATCTCCCATATGATCTCATTGGTCGAGACGCCATCACGCCACGTCCCATCACCCTATTTCTTGACGGGGGGGGGGCGGCGGGACAAGACGCCGTTGGGGTGGCGCCCTCGCTTTTGCACTCGGCGGTGGAGTAATGAGGTGAGGCGGGCACTCGTTGTCTCGGGCCGTGAGCCCCTTTTTGACCGTTCGCCGTAGCTTAAATACGAGGCGGGGGCCACTTAGATTCTATTTCGGGATTGCCCGGCACGCGGCGTCCTCGACCCTTTTCGGTGGGTCGAGCGAGGCGAGATCTCTCGACCCTTGCGGCTAGGGTCGGGCGTGGCGAGGCCGATTTGCTCCCCTCGGTCCTACCCGGAGCCGATCAATGTTTAGGCCTTTTCGACCGCTCATGGGCCTTACGTTGAGCGTCTTCGATATTGGGCTTTCGTACAATGGTGATTAGCGGCGATTAGTCGTGCCATGTGGTACAACTAATCTAGGTACCCGACAACACCCTTACAACATAATCAATAAACACAATGTACAATAACACAGTGATATATGTGGAAAACCTCCTCGGTGTGAGGAGTAAAAACCACGAGGTTAAAGGTCCACTCCAACTTCCACTATAATCAACAATGGGTACAACAGAGTCACAACAAAGAGAGAAGATAGGAAGAAGAAGGAGAGGTGAATCTGTGCTAGATTCGATGGCTTCAAAACTACCTATGTCAAGCTATATGATTAGGGCTCAAACGTGTTTGGATTGGCTCTAAACCTGGTGATCTCATCCTACATTTAGAGTACTTCGATGTGCTCAGTTAATTCAGGTTTTGGTTTAGTAAAGCTATTTTTTGAGTTCGAGGTTTTGTAGTTCAGAAAAAAACAATTTCGGTAGAAAATTATTCGGGTAGTGAAACAATGTTGAGCTGAATTTTGGCCATTATACATAGGATTCGTGGAACTATTTTCCAATCAAAATTCATGCATATAATTGAACTATTGTTTAGGAGTTATGGACTCATTATCGAAGAGAGAGAGAGAGAGTGTGTGTATGTGTGTGGGGGGGGGGGGGCATAATTGAGTTGTTGTTAATTTGTGAGTTCTGGACGTCACGCTCGCGCTGAGGTCGAGCCTTGAGGTTGCTCAATCCACTTCGGCAACGTTACGAAAGAAGGGCAAACTTAGAGGTACGTATAGCATTATAGGTATAGTTGTATGCGCCAAGTCCTTTATGCATCACACGTGAATCCATGATTGAAGAAGAAATTCACAAAAAAAAATGATTGAAGAAGAAATGATTTTTAATTTAATTATACAGCTTCGTAGTTTGATTATGTCGTGAGTTTTGTATTTTGAGTGAAAGGAGAAATTAGTGCATAAGTTCACAAACAAGTATTAGTATCATAACTACATGCAAAAAAAAAAAGTTACAAACCTGAACATAGAATGAACTAAGAGCTAGACGACGACGAGTAATAATACAATTGATATATGTAACAAGTATTTTCTGTTTACTCTATACTAGTATAAGGGGCCTCAATTGATAAGCTTGCCCTCGGCCACCGGAATCTCAGGACCAGCCCTGCGCAAATCACATACGTACGGTACATCATTGTAGGTTCTCTATGAGAATGATCACGAATAACGTGGAGCACGCAAGGAATGTCCACTGGAATGAGAAATGAACGACAAGAGAGAATAAAGTTTGCAAACCTAGCCTTGCACTTTTATCTCTTTATTTATTTTGCGAGACTTCAGACTTGCACTTTTAGCTAGCTGTTCGAATTTAAGACGGTCTCATCACATTGGAGCTGTCTCCATATCAGATGACTAAATTTTTTCTAATCTCTCAATCACTTTTTTCAATCATTAGATATAGATCCAACCGCCCATTTTTTCATTGGCTTAGCGTCAAAACAAATGTTCTTTAGAAATAAACATAAATATTCCATATAAGAACTAATTTTTGAGGTGTACAATTTCATTATTGCAGTAGTACATTTTTCTTATTTTAAAAAATATGATTGAATCAAAAGTAAAATTTAAATCAATTATATTGGAGATAGCAAATCTGAAAAAGAATAGGCAATTGAAATGATGCCGGCCTGGAATTAGCATTTTTTAAGCAACCCGTAATAAACAACTGGGGAGGCTGCTTTCTTTGTTGATAAACTCCTCGACCGACGGAGGTTACGGGAACATGCATGCCTTTTGAGGCAGGCCCCAGGCGAGTACATGGCACTAGGAAAAGAATCGTTGTTTCCTTTTTCTTTTCTTTCTTTTTTGGTGCCTCTATTTGCATGCTTTAAAGACTACCTTTGATTTAATTAGGTTGATGCCCCATTAATCACGGCGCATGGCTCATTGTTCTGCTGATTATCTGTATCGCACGCATGCTCTTGTATATAGTAGCCAGTCACTCACTCCTGTATACTAGTATATAGAGAGCCATTATTTTGCCTCCAACTTTCTTTACGATCCATTCATACTGCTACCACATCAGAGAGGCTGGTGTTTCGGTGGACGATGGTGCTCTCCTCTGCCATTCGATGGTGGGAAGAGTGGCAACTCCGAGTACTGGTCCTCTCCAGCGCGTTTCTTCAGCTGTTCCTTTTCTTCACAGCCACGAAGCGTGCGCTCGCCATACCGTCATGGCTCAGGCTATGCATATGGCTTGCATACCTGGGCAGTGACGCGCTGGCAATATATGCCCTCGCCACACTCTTCAACCGCCACGGAGCGCTGCCTGACGATGGCAGTGGTTGTGGCACCGCCTTCTTCACAAGCATCCTGGAGATTATATGGGCCCCTGTCCTCCTCGTCCACCTAGGCGGCCCGATCACCATTAGTGCCTACAATATGGAGGACAACGAGCTATGGACACGACACACCCTGACTCTCTTGTCTCAGGTCACCGTGTCCCTTTACGTGTTTTGCAGGTCCTGGCCGCCCGGTGGAGAGAACCTGCTGCTCATGGTAGCGGTTTTCCTCTTCACCATTGGGATCATTAAATTTAGTGTGAAGCCATTGGCTCTGAAGAAAGCTAGCATCAACAGTCTGGCCATATCCATTGCTAGCATGGTTGGCCGAAGGAAAGTGTTTAGACTCTTCGATCGACTATCATTCTGCTGTGCAATTAATACATGTGATGTATTGTTTTATGAAATTGGGCGAAGGCAACATGAAGCTGCGTCAGGGGAGATGCAATTAGAGGAGGACAGCACCCTCTACTTTGAAGAAAATGTCAAATCTCTTGAACAATATGTACAAAAAGCAAAAAGGTGTGTTGAGATGGGTGTGCGGAGTGATCCGCAACGACATCTAGATGCCTTCAGGCCACCTTACAGTGGGCCGGAGCACCTTCTGCTTGCAGACCGTGCTCTTCCCTACCCTAACCGTCTCAAGGTCTTGCGGGCTTTCATGGACCTTGATGAGTACCAACGAGCATATGGTTTGTTGAAATTCAAACTCCCCAAGATGTTCCGCCTTCTATATACCAAAGAAAAGGTGTCTGTCTCCTGCCTTGGTGTCATTCTGTGGTTTATGACTGTTACATTGAGCTTTGCAGCTGTCGGTCTGTTCGCCATGGCAGGAAAACACGGACACAACGACTGCGATGTGCTAGTGACATATATCTTGCTGTGTTCAATTGCCGTGATGGAAGTTTTCCAGGACTGCCCCATTTACTGCATCATAGCTCGTCAGCGGAGGACAAGGCCTCCAACCTCATCACCAGTCATTACAACGGATGTGGCCCAACACAATATTATCTCCTTTGTTTTCCGGAAGAAGAGGCCTACCAAGTTGATGATGCTTGCTGCTTTTATCGGCTGCGACGACTATGTCAACATGTATTGGCACGTCGGGGTCGGGCAGCAAGGCTCATGCCTCACCATCACAACTTTAGTTCTTCGGCAGCTTGAAGACGGATGGAAGGAGTGCATACAAGACGGTGCTAGTTTTAAGAGATTCAATGACCGTAGAGGGCAGTGGACTCTGAGCAAGAAGGGGCATGTTCTTCAGGAATGCAATCCCCGTGCAGTCCTCCTCATACGAAAGAGTCTGCAAAGGCTGCCATTCGATGAAAGTGTCCTGTCCTGGCACATCGCCACGGATATCTGCTTTTACCATTTGAATTCCACGGCTCCTTCCCAAGAATCCGCGGCTACAGCCAGAGTGATTTCTAACTACATGGCCTACCTGCTTTTCCTTCACCCTGAGATGATGATGCCCGGTACCAGGCAGGATTTGTTCACCATGGCCTGCTATGATCTCGAGGCCATGCTCAGCTATGACGAGGAGCCACCTCTGGATGAGAGAAATCTAGTGCAAGGGGTCGTTCTCAAGGAGCGACGATTTTCATCGATATTTAATGACAAGATAAGCCCTGTGCTTCGGAAATCATGCTTGCTGGCCGAAGCGTTGATGCAAATTGGTGATGAGGCAGGGAGGTGGCAGTTGATCGAGGGCGTGTGGGTGGAAATGCTCTGCTATTCGGCTAGCAGATGCAGAGGTTACCTGCACGCCAAGAGCTTGGGCCAAGGCAGCGAGCTCCTCTCTTACGTATGGCTCCTCCTGTCACACATGGGCATGGACATCTATGCCGACAGATTTCAGAGGTCAGATCCTCTAGAAGAAGATGAGGCTTTCGGTACTGGATCGGCGAAGACTGCTGGCGTTGAATCCACTTCCCGACCCCAGGAGGTGCCCACTCGTCATTGAAGAGGTCATCCCTGTATGAGAATTATGAAACACTCAGATTATTACTGTTGTACGGAACACACTGACACTAAACCAAGCCTCTAGGGTCATTACTGTCAGTGTGGCTTGGTTTGAAGTGCCTCTTTCAATGCTTGTTCTGCTCTTATTGAAGGGCAGCCTTAATAAACTGAGCTATACCTAGACAGCGGCCCAGTCTGTTCTTCTGTTGAAACTGCTTCAGCTACTCTATTTGTACCTTGTGACCAGGATTGATTACTAAGAATGGTTTGATTTTACCATCATGTTGAGTTGTACCGTTGATCCGTGGTTCCCATGCTAACACTTCTCTTCTGTTATAAGCTAAGCTAGTTATGTTTTCTTCCTTATGCAGAGAAGATATACATTTTTTAAAGACATTTAGTAAATTAGTCTTTCCTGTGGATTCCCGTCACACACTAACAGGAACACAGTGTCACTACTAGTGGAAGTATATAAACTACCGTGACTGCATGGGGTTTTGCATTCTGTCTGATACTCCATCCTTACATGAGCTCAGTAATTTTACCGGAACTGATCGATGATCGTCATGCCATGCCACTATAAACTAATCACATTTAGTCGAACGAATTAGGGAATGCCCCCGCTGAATTTGGACAAATTAATCAGTAACGCACCGTGTAATTTGAGCTACGGCTTTGGAGTTGGCAGTAATACATTCATCAGTACATGCAGTCATCTGGCAGACGACTAGGCAGAAAAGATTTAAAAAAACAGCCTTGCTGTGTGATGATAAGAGCCATCCTCCGGTAGTGTCATTTTCTTGCTCGTTCTATTCTGTCGTGGTAGGAGTAAAAAAGAGAGAATATGGTGGCCAACATAACATGTATGGGCTATGGCATTGTATATATGCACAATGCAACCTGTTTGCATTACTGAGGGTGTGTTCGTTTTCTAGGGTCTAAACTTTATAGTTGTCACGTCAAAAAGAATCTTAATATTTATGAGTACCAAAAAAATTTAATTATAAAATAAATTACAGACCCCTAGACTAATTCACTGAGACGAATCTAATGAGGTTAATTAAGTCGTGATTAGAAGACGGTTACTGTAGCAACACTTTAACAAAACATAGATTAATTAAGCTCATTAGATTCATCTCGAAAATTAGCATCAATCTTTAAAAGGGTTTTGACATTAAATTGATCGAAACATTCATAAACAAGTAAGATTCTCTTTGATGTGACAGTGCTTAAATTTTAGAGGGAGGGAAACGAAGAGGGCCTGAAAGTGGTTTTGGTTTGGTGTGCTTCTTTCGTTCCATATGTTCATTTGTTGTCAATGATTGAGCTACCTTTTTTTTGAAAAGGCGCAGGAGCTCTGCCATTCTTTTTTAAGAGAGAAAAACATGAATACACACAGCAGGTAAAGGCTACTTGTTGCTTTTGTGCTGCTGCGTTCGTCGTGCTTCTGGCTGCTAAGTGCATTTGATGCCGGTGCCGTCACTGAAAATAACAACTACTGTCAAGTATTTTACCATATCGAGGATAGTATCGTCAAAAGATAAATTTATCATGATTAATTTTTATTTTTATGATAATATAAATAAAAATTAGTAATCTAATTAATCTATGATATTAATAACGTGTTCATTATTATTCTTACAATAAAGTTATGGTTCATCTATCAAAATTATGTTTTATGAAAAAAATATATAAATATGTTAATTATTGGTGAAATTGTAAAAGTAGTTTTCAAAACTACTTGCTAGTAGTATTCTGGACCGAAAAACTTCTAATGAGGCTAGAGGATGTTGTACCGACAGTTTTCGCACTATAAAATCCACACTACCTCCATGAAGTTATTACACCCCGTCAGCAGATGTGCGTTTATTTCCGGCATGCATAACGCACAATGGGTTACATGGCCATTGGCCAGTTCTTTTTCATCAAATTATTTGCTGTAGGAGCCTTGACGTGCACAGCCAGCTAGGCAAAACAGACATTTCGGTTCAATTTTTGCTTTCCACAGAGTGTGTCTGCCTTGAATAGCATAGGAGCCAGCAAATTGAATGGAGTAGGCAGAGGAGACCGAGTATTTTCCCACTTATCGTCCATCTCCAGGTAATATCATCCTTTGCATCTGTTAATTCAATCATGTTTAACACCGTAAAGAGGAGGACCAACTCATCCATCACCTGTTCGGAGTAATTGCCTTCAGCTTACGGATCCATCCAAAATTATGGAGCTCTTTGCTTACTGTTCTATACTTGAATCTTATGTGTATAGGTTAGGAGCCGAGTATTTTTATGGTCCAAATTAATGACCATTATTTTTTCACAACTAATAATCATTAGTTAGATCTAATGGTGTAGATTAAATTTTAGAAGTTAATAGCAAATGACTATTAGTAAGGGTAATATTATCAAATAATATGTTTATAATACAAAAATCATCATAACTAATAAGTTAGTCAACTTTTACATGAATTTGTTATAAAATATTTATTTTAAATTTGATTCATCATCATTATTATTATTGTAGTCAATTTTTAGTGTATTTAACAAACTTTGTATGAATAAAAAATATTAACTTTTACTGTAATTACTAAACTACCCCTGAACTAATGGTCATTGGTTGAGGAAAAATAATGGTCATTATTTTAGACCAGAAATTTTTTAATGCGATTACTAAACTACCCCTGAACTATATTTGCCTTATGACCGGGATTACTTGCAATGAAATTATCAGATCTCCTTCTATTTAAGCGACTGAAAACACCATTCGTTCAGTCGATGACTAAACCATCCCATCGTAATCTGTTCAGCGGGTCCACCTTTGTGTTGGATCCACACCCCGACACCTGCATGTCAAGGTTGCCAGATAATAAGAGAGTATTTCTACATTCACACGCTAATTTTGAATGAAAACATAATAATAGATTTGCTTAGATGTTGATACTGTTCTTTGTGTAATTTTCCTTTGATGATCGGTGACAATAGCCGAACTTTGTAATAACTTGAAGGCTATATACCTTGTAGAGGCTGGATGTTAATCCATTATCTAAGAAAAAACATTCACTTTTCACACTTCCTTTCTAGCAGCACTTACTGACCATCGACTGAACCTTAACTCGCTTTTTGTCGCCTGAAAATTAATTAGCAACTCTGAATATAACTTGACCTACGAAGATGATCGATTTCAGTAACTCTGAACAGCTGGTCGATGATGCTTGATGCCGCTATGCGCAAATCGCCATGATGGAGTGATTGACGACGCATCTTGTAGCTTGAGCTGCGACTTCGGAGTGAATTCTTCAGTTCAGACCGGTCAGTGTTTGGCGCCTGGCTGGGGAGACGAGGCGGCAAAAAAGGCAGCCTTGCGCGGCGTGATGAATAGGAGCTGCAGCCCCGATGATGCTCCCGTCCCGTGGTGTCATTTTCTCGTGTCGTGGGAGGAAAAGGAGAATCTGGCGGCCAAACATGACATGCATGGACTTGGATGCAACACCGGTCCCCCGGGACAACAAAGCTCTATTTCGAAACCAGCAGACGACCATTGGCTCTCCGGCGCTGCCAATCGTCCCCTCCCAGATCCGGAGACCATCCGTTTGGTTTTGCACGCACGTCGTCGTCAGCCGAGTCGAGGGGACCGGTGGAGGCGAGAGGTCGAGTGCTTTTGTTGGTTGGCCGCAGGGCCCTGACGAGATCTAGCGACCCGGGAACAAAATCTCCTTTTCCGTGTCCGTGTTCGTGACGTCCCGTCCTAGGTTTGCGAGTCCGCATGACGAAGGAGAGCATGAGCGTGGCAGAATGCCTGCCTCCTTTTGTTGCGGACGGACGGACGGAGCAGAGAGGACAAGGAAAAAGAGGGAGAGGGACCCGGGCCGCCATGCGCCGACGTCGGGGGTTGCAGCCCATCATGAGGCAGTGTGTGTCGAGGGCCCTGTAGCGCACGCCGTTTTGGGCCCGGCCCGGTGGCCTGCCGCCTTGGAAACTGCGGCGGCCGGGGGCACCTCACCTGGTCGCGGCCGGACCCCGGCTGGCCTGGCCTGGCCTTCGACGCCGGGAAGGCCGCGTGCCGCGCGGGAGGTGAACCAGTAGTATGCCTCTGCGTGTGTTCCCTTGCCGGGCAAACGCGAGGTGCACTTCTGTTTTACCGTGGTGGAAGTGGAAGGAAGAAGAAGTGTGGTACGGCGACCCCGCGCGGCCCTCGGGACGGTAAGCAGGGATGGACGAGTGGTGAGTTCGACGGCCCGGGCCTCCGCTACAGTGTCAACAGGACTTAAATAGAAAGAGGCACGCACACGGGTGTGTAGCGTTTGCGTGATTTGCGCAGTGCGCAATCGATCGATAATTACGGTGACCGGTCGTAACCTGGCATTGTAATAGTTGTCCACAGGGTGGTGCACGCACGGAGAGCGTCGTCGTTCGTGACCGGCGGCAATATACGGCATGCAAATATAGTAAATGTAGAAAGCGAATTCTGGATCGGCACGGCCACACAATCTTCCGCACAACGTAACGCCGCACACGGTGAACGGCCGATGCGATCGCGCGTGCAACTGTCGCTCTCGTGCGCGGCCGGTGGAGGGCCTGCGCGGCTGGGCTGATGACCTCCGTGCACGGCACTCGCGCCGTGGCGCTGTCCGCGTCCTTGTTTTCCACTCTTGCATGCCGCCATCGTCGTCGTCCTCGACCGTCTTCCTGCCGCTACCGTACCTCGTATATGGTCCCGCGCGCGGCGGTAAGGACTCCTGCCTACTGCCTTTCGATCGTCCCGGCTGTGGATTAACTCTCAGCTCAGTTGGAAAATTCAAACGTCCTTCCAGATCGCTCGATCGACTCCTCTTGGACCACTGAAAGAGAAATAAGAAGACATACACATGTCCACTCTCTGCACTCGCTACTAGTAGTTGCAGCAGCAGCAGTCGGTTGGTGGATATGCAAATGTACCAACCGCTACATCTTCCACCAATCAAAAAGTTACCCGCCGTTAATACATATACATACTTGGCCGGCCTGACGACGATGATCGTCCGAGATTGCGACGACACTGCCAATCTGCACATGCGACCACTGCACCCGATCCATGGACCATCGTCACCGGCCGGTGCTATAGCGTTCTGATCCCTGACAGGATCCTCTGCCTGGAATAATATCGCCGTCATTATGCCGTTTTTAAGGGCGGTAATGATGGGCACAGTCACGCATTGCTGTGCGCTTGCCCCTCTCGCCTCGCCCGCTGCGGTGGTGGGGTTTCGACCCGCCTGTTCATCACATGCAACAAAGCCCAATCCAGCTCCTCGCAAATGTCGCAACACGGTGTGGACAACGACAGCGACTACCACTGTACTACTGCAGTCTGCTCCCCCTTTTTTCCCCCAACATTTTTCAAATATCCATCGAAATGTTCCAATAATAATTGGGCTCCACCTCCAATCATAAAAGGTACTACTTCCATTTGAGTAGTATTTTCTAGCCTTTCCCTTTTCTGAGTTTATATCTCGGTGGAGAGTTTTATCACACACTTACTAAGAAGAAATTTTTAAGAAGCTATGACAGTGAAAGATCATAATGATGACACCCATCTCTCATCCCATGACACTCTCTCTCTTCTATCTCATGTCATATCAAGCAACCTAAAATTTGTCATATGTCTAAAACGTCTTACATTTAGAAAAAGGGAATTGTTGTAGAGCCAACCCAAATATACAACTCTGTTCGACTCGGATAATTTATGATCATCGGATTGAATCTATAGCGGTATTCTTATAAAAAATTCAAACTACATAACGTCCTACCTTTAAGGTTGGAGTTAGGGATGGAAGGAATATTTATCAGTGACAAGAGCGACAGAAGTTTACAGGCCGGTCCAGGTCTCATCCGTCATATGGTGAAGTTCAGTTCAGTAAAGGTTGTTGGTTAAGAAATTAACCAGCTATACTAGATTTTAGAGCTGTCACATTTTAGAACTGTCACATCAAAAAGAATCTTATTATTTAAGAGTATTAAATAAAGTTTAATTATAAAACAAATTACAGGCTCCTAGATTAATTTACGAGACGAATCTAATGAGGTTAATTAAGTCGTGATTAGAAGACGGTTACTGTAGCATCAATTTAACAAAATATAGATTAATTAAGCTCATTAGATTCATCTCGAAAATTAGCACCAATCTGTCAATAGGGTTTTATCATTAAATTGATCGAAATATTCATAAATAATAAGATTCTCTATGATGTGACAGATCGTTAAATTTTATAGGAAGGAAACGAACACACGCTAAAACAAGGAAATCCACGGGCACGGTGCTTCCTCCGTTCCTTGGCTCCTAGCTCGCCAGATCGATCTGCCAGCGGATTGGCACACCGCCGGGAACACCATGACCACCAACCGGCCAAGTCCTAGTTTATTTCTTCGCTTTTTTGTTGCAGCTCGTGCCCAGCACCATCCATTCCATTCTTCCTTGCGGTCTGGACCGGCATCCGTCGACGGATGGTCCCTTGATATAACTCATGTAGTTTATGCTAGAATATCCGTCTATGCGCGTACTTCTTTTGAGATGTAAATCTATATTTTATATAGGTGTTGCGCGAGGACGGAATCATGCCGTGCACGGACGCGCGCAAGAGCATGCATACATATACGCAGATGGGGAGCAGCGTACTTTACCTTTTGTTCGGACCATTGGCTGTGGCTGTCATAACGTAAAGCCATAGACCAGTAGTGTTCTTTTTCCTTTTCTTGGCGGATGTGAACTTGTTAAGCTGTTCTTGGGACGGACCTGAGTGTTTGTTGGCCGTTGCAGCATGTTTCCATGCAGCCATTGCTCTATTTCCCAAGATTTGCACAAAAGAACTACAATACTCAAAGGTTGCTCGCTTCCCTATTATCGTCAAGTACTCCTCCATTCTAATATTGTTGATGTTGATTAGCTCAAATTTGAACTAACCAACGTCCAAACAAAAAAATTGGAGTAGTAGTATTGATCAACAAAGTAGAAAAAAGATGCATGACCCTAACATTCTATACTTAAAAGGGTGAAAAAGTATGACAAAGTGAAACATAGTACTCTACAAGTATAGTGTCATTAACTTCATAAGAAGTTCTTTTGGATTAGCCAAGCTAAGTGTTTCTGATGCTTACCTGATGAGTTTAGATTACTGTCTTCTAACTTGAATACAGAGCAGCGGGAGTTAAGGCGATAGAAGAAATTAGAGCACTAACTAGGTAAAAGTCACAGTTTATTTCAACTTCCTTCCTATGCTGTTTGATTAAATTCGAAGGCAGCGTTTGTTCTTGATTTCCGTACTATATGAGATTCAGGGCAGATTCCGACGGGTAAATGGAAGAAGCACAACTAGTGTGGCCAGTGCGTGAGCGCATGGAGCTCAAAGCCCCATACAAATCAGTTGGTTTTTTGAGGCAAACCAAAAGGCTCCCTCCAAAAGATTCTCCACCAGTAGGAGGAAATCCACCGAGGCAACGAGTCATCGACTCGACCACAGGGCCATCTTGTCAAACTCCAAAGCCGAAAGGTTGAAGGTTCAGAAGCACCCCACCGTGGAGTTAAAAACTCCAACCTGCAAAAGAGACTGTTGTTTTGGGATGCGGTTAGAAGCCAACTGCATCACAGTATGGCAGATTCTTTTAGTTTTTTTTAAAAGATTCTTTTGGTCAAATTTCGATACGCTTTCTATCCAATGATAATAAATGA
>JAUNZO010000758.1:0-19939 GCA_031894775.1 Chloris gayana
CCAAACAAATGAAGAAAAAATAAGGAAAAAACGTGTAGAGTTCACCTGGCCTCGCTTCAGAACGCACTTGACACGCTCTACTACGCTATTTCGAATTACCCATCCACCATGGCGTGCGAGCTCGAGCCAGCCAATGGTCGTCGGCTCGTCGCTGCTCCGGAGCCCGCACGCGCGCGGCGCTGCCTGCGCAGCTCGCTTATGGCTCCTTGCGCGCCGCCTGGTGCCGGCGCGATTCCAGAGCTCTGTTGCAGTGTCGCTTCTGGAGTAAGGTCGCCCGCCTCTTCTCCCAGTTCTCCGCCGCGGTGGCATTGGCCGCCGGATGCTGTGCGCCGCGCAGCGACCAAAGGCTGGACACCGTCCATCCGGCTTCGTGGGCTGCGTTCAGGCCTACTAGGTCCCGCCCGTATTGATCGCTGGGCTTTTCCCCGAGTTAAGTCCAAACCAACAGAGGGCCCACTTTCCCGCAGTTAAGCCCAAACCAACTGACGACAATTGATGAGCGATTCGACGCCGGAATCTTCTGCCGCCGGGGAATAGGCGCGCCGTCGCCGCCTGATCCGCGAGCTCCCCGCCGATCCCGACGAGGTCGTCGGACAGCCGTAGGAGAGAAAGCGTAGCTAGCGGTGCCCCTCACAAGCAGCCACCGGGAAGTGGCGCCCGCTCCAGAGTTGCGCGGAGGGGAGAAGCGCGAGGCGGCCATGGGTGACGAGCTGGAGCTGGCGGCGGACCAGCACGTCCGCTACATCGTCACTGTGGAGAAGGTAGGAGACCAGCTAGCTGAGTAGTGGATAATTCCTGATTATAACCGCTCGCTTTGCTATTCTCGCCGCAGAAGAAGGACTCGTTCGAGTCGCTGGTGATGGAGCACATCCGGCTCAACGGCGCCTACTGGGGCCTCACAACGCTGGACCTGCTCCACAAGCTCCACGCCGTCGACTCCGCTGAGGTCGTCGAATGGATCATGTCCTGCTACCACCCCGAATCTGGTACTCCAGGGGTCCAATTTTATTCTTTTTTCTTTTCTTTTCATGGTTTGGGATCGGTTGCTGATTCGTATGTCTGCTCCTCCGGGACGGGGCTGCGCAGGTGGGTTCGGAGGGAACGTTGGGCACGACCCGCATGTCCTCTACACGCTCAGCGCCGTGCAGGTCCTCTGCCTCTTCGATCGGCTTGATGTCCTCGATGTTGACAAGGTTGCTGATTGTATCCTTTGCCATATCGGGAATGAGGTCAATGCTTGTTTAGTTGTGATCGGTTAAAAAGATTTGGTTTACCAATATCCTAGTGATCGAAGGCAGCACTTTAAGCTGATTGAACTCGAATCCTAGATCCTTTTTCCTTATCTTAATCATGCCAGATGTTGCTGGACTTCAGAATGAGGATGGATCATTTTCTGGTGATATATGGGGGAGGTTGACACTAGGTACGAATGTAAGATATTTTTTTGTGATTCCAACATGACAAAATGGGGATGGAATGTGTGAGCTAGTGATGCAAACTTAATGCTTGTTCTTTCTGTAGGTTCTCGTATATTGCCCTATGTACCTTATCATTACTACACCGTCTGCATAAAGTTGATGTACAAAAGGCAGTAGATTTCATTGTCAGCTGTAAGAACTTGGATGGTGGATTTGGAGCTATGCCAGGAGGGGAGTCCCATGCTGGTCAAGGTATGTCTTAACTTGATTTTTCTGTAACCCGGATTTGTGCTATTCGAGTAGAGTGAGAACTTAGCTATTCTGTCTCAAGGATGCTTTACTAAAGAAAAAGGAAGGTAGTACTGTCCATGGAATGTGCTCGACTAACTTAAATAAGCATTACTAAAATTTTGGACATATAACACGTGCTTTAGCTATTATAATATTACAACTTACTATGATTATTGGCATCATTTCAATTTAACCGTTGTACTGTTATCTTAAGAGTCACTTTGCCTAGTATTTGAACTTAGCTTTCCTGGATAATACCATTTCATACTACACATTTGTTCTGCATTGCCTTGCAGTATTTTGTTGTGTTGGTGCTCTTGCGATCGCTGGTGCTCTGCATCATGTTGATAGAGATCTCCTTGGATGGTGGCTCTGTGAGCGACAGTGTAGAGACGGAGGACTTAATGGTCGACCTGAGAAATTAGCTGATGTCAGTATGTTTGTCTCAGGTTGTGTGTATTTAGCATTCCTCATCTTCTCACCTGGGTTTGATTGAACTGTTAAAACTCCTGAAGGTCTGCTATTCTTGGTGGGTGTTATCAAGCTTGATAATGATTGACAGAGTGCATTGGATTGACAAGAAAAAACTTACAAAATTCATACTGAATTGTCAGGTAACTACTTACTACTCCCACCTTGTCTTTTGGATAACCATGTTCCCCTATACTCAGTTATCAATTCCCAATGCTTTCTGTTCATTTTCATTGGCAGGATAAAGAAAATGGTGGTATTTCAGATAGACCAGATAATGCTGTAGATATATACCACACCTACTTTGGAGTTGCAGGTATAATATTCTTTCTGCAAATTTATTTTGTCATTAGGAATGTACAGGGCATTCGAATGAACTGGCATTCCAAACTCTTCACTGTTTGCCTCTATTGCAAACAGGGCTTTCACTGATGGAATACCCTGGGGTGAAGCCTATGGATCCTGCCTATGCTCTGCCGTTGGATGTTGTCAATCGGATTTTCTTGAGAAAATAGAACATTCCATGTATGAGATCTAGTCCACATGATACTGTTGAATTTGGATAGCGTGGTCCAAAACTCTGAAAATTGTAATATTAAGCTGTGGAAGAAGAGATAGTTGAGAGATGTAGGATCTATTTTCAGTTGAGAGACATAGTGTCATAATAACTCATCTTAAACTTTCTTGACAGTCGACTATACAATTTTCTACTGTTACATTACTCAGCAGGCAACAAACATTACTTAGCCAACTCTTGTAACTTGCTGGTTGGATATCTGATGTTAGTTTTGTTAGATCTATTACGGTGTTAACTTCCTCAAAGTTGTATTTGCCAAAAGAGTGAGATAACACAAATTTTAACTTCTTGACTTATGAGAACCATACTTTGGTTTTGCAACACAGCTTAAGCTTGCTATTTCAGAAGCCAAATATTTAACAAATGAAAATGAACAGCTTGTTAAAAAGGTCATTGATTTTCAAATTTCAAACACCACCGTGGCAGCAGCATAAAGTCTGTTTCGATGCATAGTAATTTGGAACGACAAATAAACCTGGAGAAAATTGCTTCACGTTGGTACTAGACATAAAACTAACGATATTATAAGATAAGCCTGCATAGGATCACAAAGTCATATTTCAATATATCATCTCAAGATAACAACTTCTACCTAGCAGAATTCAGACTGAAACCTACAAAACGAGCTACAAACTTAACAGCTACAATCCTCTCCCTAATTGAGTTTTAGATTTACACTACATAAAGCTAGTCATAGAAAGAACATGGCTGAAGAACAAATCCCTACATTCTGCTCCGGGGGCAAGTCATCGCCGGTGTATTGGAGTTCAAATTGGGTCAAGGACGCAGAACTCATTTCCATGGCATGCTAGACAGGATTGTCGGTTGGTTATTGTTGCTGGCAGCAAGGCTTGAGCCTTGATGTAGTGGTGGCGGAGGGCTGCCAGCGCCACCTGATGATTCGCTCAATGTACCTCTTGAAGGGGGCTGCTGGGACCCATTCCGGTGGTCGGAGCGACCTTCAATGGTGCTGATGTGAGCTGTGTACTACCCTTTGGCTCTTTCTTCCCTTCAGAATTGAAGCTTCCCACCACTATCTGCAAAACAGATGTAATGATGGTTGTCAATGTCTTTCAGTGTATTGTTGTCAGTCAAGCAAGACACAATCTGTAGTTCCTATCTCGTTATTAGTATTCTTTTTGCTAGACCAAATGTGCAACAACTTTATTTTCGTAATCTAGAGAAGATTAGGAAAGCTGCGCCGGAGGTCTACTGTTTCTAACGAATGATATTAGGGGATTATTTCAGGAAAAACATGTACCTGAACTGGTGAAGCTGCTATGAGAAGACCAGCAACCCCACCACCCAACAATCGACCATCAGGACCTGCCAGTGACACACTGAGTCCCCCAGTTCGACTACGCTGGGCTCCATTATCCGTTAGAAGGAATGATCCAGACAGTGACAGTATTTCGAATCGACCCTGCACAGGGAAAGTAAGGAATATAAGCAATTTTATATTATACAATGACAATGCAACTGAAACTAAACAAGAACTTTACAACCCTCATGATCCAAATAAACTTTAAGATTGACAAATTTCTATGTGCTATACTGCTATAGATGATTATCTCTACTGACTTTCACTGGTTATGGGCACATACCTCGTATGTTACCGTTCCACCTGAAGTAGCAGTCTGGCGAAGTGTTACATTCGATATGGCACCATTTGCTGAAAGAACGCAAACTGCTCGCGTTCCATGCTGAGAAAATGACATTATCTTTCCTGAAACATCCTGAAAATAGAGCATTTTATTATTATTATTTTTCAGAAAACTGCTAATAAATGATTCTGGAGACTTTAGCTATGCTTTAACCTTTAATGAATAATTGATAATTCAGAACTTAAAACTTTAGCACTTTCTTGCAGTGTAGCATTTTAAGCTATACAAAAACCAAAAAACGAAGTGTGAGATTAACACTATAACACCTTTAGAAACTCAACATCTTAACACTTCCTACATAGCTTATGACAAATAACACTAGAGCTGTTTGCCATGGCATGAATTACTGCACCTATTGGATTTTCTAAATGAAATAAGTATTAATAATTCGGATCAAATACCATTTAAAGACGGATATCAATTATCAAGTATGGAGGTTGAATGATAATGGCATGATGCCATAACACAACCAATCATTTGCACAAGCCGTAATTGAGGAGAAAACCACATAACCACAGTACAAATAATTTACATTCCAAATCATACTCAGACTCTCGGTAGCATATGGTAGAAAGAAGACAAAAAGAATCAAGACAAAATGGATATGAGAACATATTCTGAGAATAAACAAAAAACAAATCTATCAACATGTTCAAGTGCATGGTGGTATGCTATACCTCCCCAGTTTGAACAGTAATGACATGAGGTGTGAATCCAACTCCTGATGACCCTGCAATGTGACTATATTATGGCTGATTTCATCAATTATTAAGAAAATAGTATCAATGCCTATCACTAAGCACAATACGAAAAATAAAACAGCATCATAATGTCGCAGATAAATTATCACATATTGACACTTCTGTAAAGATAATTCTAAATTGATTGTTTCTGCACAGTTCATTGATAAAGGCTAGCAGGACCGAATTTTCTTAGAAGTACATTCTTCAGTTGCAGTAACATGTTACTCTAGACTGGAAGCAGATTTATAACATCTAATCAACAATGTGAGTAAGTTAAAAGAAAACTTTTGTTCGGACAATCTGTGTCGGCAATTATCCATACGGGAAAAGAAGCCTAGAAACCGTACCAAAACTTTTTTTAATAAAAAAAACAAACTGCATCCAAAGACGATGGGAGTAGAATCTTTACCAACAGTGTCCATGCGCGGTTTGTTTGTAGACCCCTTGGGGCGTCCCCTCTTCTTGATTCCGTCCGGAGACACAGGGTTGGCTGCATTCGATCCCGCTGGTGAGAAAGGTCCAGAAGAACCTTGCGCCGTCGCCGGCGACCCTGTAGCCGCCGGCGCGGGCACCAATGCAAGCGACATGGATCCGTCGGGCCCGTACTTCCTTGGCCTACCGCGCTTCTTTTTGGCCACCGGTTCCCCCATACCCGGCAGCGCTGCGGCGCCATTGCCTCCAGAGATCGCCGCCGTGGACATACTAGCGCCGTGAGCCGCTCCATGAGGCTGGTAACCCGGCGGCGCCGCCGATGAGCTCACGGGGGCGAATACCGGGGTGCCGTCCGAGGTGTACGCCATCCGCACGCTCTGCATGGATGGAGACGATGGCGGCCCAGGTGCCTGCGCTGGCGGACTCTTCGGCATTCCGGACAGATCCATGCCCGCCATCAGGCCTTGCTCAGGCCTCAACTCCAAGCTAGACAACAACAGCCTCATGGATTAGAACTCTTGAAGCTTCATTTTTTTATTCACCTGCGCGAGCTCACGAGTGCTCAAGTGGTGTTCGAAACTCCAGACTAGGGATTGCGAGGCTGCAAAAAACCCATAAGAAAAAACCTTCCCTGCTCAGATCTTCCTCGCAACGGACAGTTCTACTGCACAGACAACTTACTAGAAGAAATGGAAGATAAAAATAGGAAGAAACGGGAGGAAAACCGAATAACTTGAGGAAATGGAAGATAAAAATAGGTGAAAGAAATGGTAAAAGCTCCCGGAAAAGGCAGGTTGAAACACCCCCGTTTGGGGTCAGCAGAAAACAGAAGCTGCAGATCCCCATTTCACCCCGGATTTCGCATGCTGAAGCCCAAAAATATCACCAGAATTTCGGACCCCATCAGTTGCAAGAGAAGAAAAATATCTGAGTTGGAAAACGGATAAGGAAAAACAGGAAACTAGCACAGTTGCAAACTGGAGCTCATGAGATAGGAGAAGACATGACAAACTCACACTAGCGCCACAGAGGAAGATGAACAGATTTGGGGGATTTCAGCTAACTTGGAGGATCTTTTTCTCCATCCTTTCTTGCTAATGGCCTCCAATTTATCTGCTTTTTCCCCTCCTTTTCTTCACCTATCTAGTTCGCACGAGCTCTTTGTTTTTCGAAAATAAGAAAAAGGATTTTGTCAGGGGGCACGAAAAATAGGACGAAGGTAAGTAAAGCACGCCAAAATTGCTGTAGCAGATAAGAAGAGAAGCGGGTTAGATGGATCACAGATGCAGGGGCCTACCTCATTTGACCCCAGCACTTGTGTTATTTACTTTGTGATCCACCTCTAGAATTTGGCGTCACTCATGTGACTGTCTCTGCCCCGCAGGGTAAAAATTTAACACATTAAAATTTAATGAGGTATTTCGGCACTAAAAATTAGTATAAATATGTAAAATTATTTTTTAAGTGAAAGTTAGAGATATTATTTCTTAGATAAAATATGTATATTTTTAATAAACTATTTACAACCGTAATTTGATGCACTTTAACACTAAATTTTAGTGCTCTGTTGGGAGATCAAGGCACCAAAGTTTAGTGTCTAAACAACTTTAGTATTTTTTAGCCAATGCCGAATAGATCCTAAATTACATCTATGTCGTGAATCATTTCCGGCAAGAAATCAACAAGGAATAAAAGCCTCAAAGTCCAAATTTGTTCTGCCCATTTTGTCCTAATGTCATAATCTAAATTCGAGGAACAACTTTTTAAGCCACAAACTTCGGGTATGTACAATGCTATATGCATGACATAGCATTTTTATGACACATAAGAGAGGTGTGAGAGAAAGAGATGGTTCTTACACGAGGCAACCACCTCTTGCGTCAAAATTTTAAGAGTATGAGAAGTCTTTCACATCATTATACAAGTTATAGTTATCATGCACCTCATAAATTTTTTTATCCATAAATAAATAAAGTATGATATTCTTACAAGACAACTAAAACACCATCCGGTGTCTCATCTCGTGATTATGTGTCATGCATGGGATCACCGATGAGATAACACATTTGTACTTGCCCTTAGCCTTATCTCCAACGGTAGTGGACACCTAAACTCTAAATTGAGTGTTGAACAGTTTCCACATACAACACCAAAAATTCCCTATCTCCAACGAAATACCCAAATCTCAGCCTATTCCTCCCCGTCGGTGGGGAGGAGCGACGCACGGCGGGAGATGCGCGGCGGTGGTTGCGGAGCGGCGGGTGGCGCACAATAGATATTGTGTGCGGCGGAGACGTTTAGTGGCATGAGAGCTTCATTTGTGGGTGTCGACCACTCGGTTGCGCCAAATAGGTGTTGTTTGGGTCACCCGTGGCCCGTTGGGAGGTGTTTTTACACCATTACTATCTATTTTGAGTTTTAGGTCTCCATCCGAGTCATCCATTGAAGATAGCCTTAGTATGCAAAGGAACGGAGGTCCTCCAGGTTGCTACGGTTGAGAGAGGCGAAAAAAATATCCACGGTGAAGACCGTTGGTCTCTCGTCGACTGGTAGGATAGGGTCTAGGCTAGGTTCTAGGTTTAGGTTTCCGGCGACAACGTTGTGGCGCCGGCGGCGCACTTGAATAATGTCCTCTCGTGGTCTTCCTCGTCGTGGCGGTGGTCCCCTCCGGTAGTGCCGATGATCGCGTGGAGGTGGGGCTCCTGTGAGACCCTTGTACTCGGAGATGTTGGCCGGCGGCTAGTCGTCTCGGTAAGGCGGCAATCCGACAACCTCGTTGGTTTAAGGATGGGGAGAGGGTTGTGGGCTTTGTGGAAGATAGGAGGTTGGACCTCCCTTAGCGGCGGGGTTCGTCAATGGCGAGTGAAGGTCCGGGATTTGAAGAGCTTGGGGCATGACCCGGGTCGATTTGCGACAGCTCGACGGCTTCATCTCGTCCTCCGAGCGGGGTGTCTTCTTCGACTCCTCTCAAAGCCGGTTTGTGATGGAGCTCTTCCAAATCATGGGAGCGCACGACGTCTTCTTCGGCGACGGCAATCGGCATTGGGGATCTCGTGTGTCGATGGCAAGCATAGGATTCAGGGACTTGTTTGCTTTTTCTGTTTTTTTTTAGGGTCCTTACTGCAAGTTGGTTGTCACAGCTTTTCCCGTATCCTCGTCGTATGTGTTTGTATTCCTACTTGTTTGTGTACTTTTCCCTTATCTAGAAATACAGATACATATTTATATAAAAAAAGAAAGTATGCAAAGGAAACTGTCCTTGATCTGGCTGGAAATGCTGCATTTGAAATCAACTGAAGGTTCCTCTATGAAAATGATCTATCGAGAAATAAGGAAATGGAACCATCAAAAGTTGTATTTGCATTTTTTTCTTGAGCTTTGAACGAGTATAAAACTATAAATGCGTGAGAAAAAAAAACATGATCTAAATCTTTTTATCAATCGAAACAGAGTCTAAGTTGGATATGCAGTGAAAAAACTTAATTAAGAATGAAACAGGTTTAACAATTACTCTAACTGGACCGAAGAAATAAAAAAATCTACTGCATTCCTTCGTGAAGTTTGAACCCATTCAACATGATCCCAGAAGAGAGCAGGTCCAAACAGAGACACGTCGGCCGGGAACATGCGTCCTGTTTTGCTCACGACGCACAGAACAGGCTGAACAGGTGTATCGCCAAAACTATTTCTTAATAGGATGGCACTGCGTGCCTCCAAATTTCCTGATGTGCACGCCATATTCTATGCATATCCTGTCGCCCAGACTTTTTCAGCGTGACACTATCTTATTAATCCAAGTGGCGCCGGACTTATCCTAAAATGACAAGAAATGCGATGGCAAAAATATTAGATAAAAGATAAAGGGAGAGCAATTGCTGGGTAGAATGGAGGCCAACGACTTCGCGCCAAATGGCTCTCTGTTTCAGAATCTTTTGCTGTTTTTGAGCAGCCTATTGATGCACGGCATCGTTTTGGCGGCATCAGAAAACTGATGTTCTATACGCTGTTGCTGAAAGCTGAATGGGTAGAGGAGGAAGGTGCAATTCGTCACGAGTTTTATACGACGTATGTATGCAGACATAAGTTTGAAATCCATAAGAGTAAACATACTCGTGAACAAAAACTTTTACTTCTGGATGATTGGTTTCAAATTCAAGATGCATAGGTCTTTGGACAACACAAACAAAAATTGGAGCCTCAGGCAGGCATAACAGCGAGGTCCACAATCCGTACCCACAAGGAAGCGTGGCATGTGAAAAAGGCTGGCTTAATCTAGGGTGTGTTTGGTTGAACGTCAAAGAAAGACGCGATAGAGTGGATACTGACTAATTCCTAAAAGTGCTCCTCTGCAGTGGTAGTTATTAATGCAGAGGATCTAAATCCCCGCACGGCTCCGACCTCAGAATGGCCCACACGGCGCACAGCATGCGGGCATCGAAGTGCACGACGAAGCAGTCCGCTTCCTTGTACTCGTACGGCCGGATGGTGTCGACCTCGACGGGGAACGCCAAAGGTTCGCCGTTGTCCTCCGGCGAGTACTTGTACACCGACGGTTTGGTGTCGCAAACGAAGTAGATCCCGGCGGTGTCATCATCTTGGTCGTGCACTCGCTGCTCTACCGAAATACAGGGACGTACCGATGGGTTTATTTGCTCCTCCGGTCCTTTGCCATTGGTGGCGGCGGAGACACGGGTCAAGGTGCTCGTGGCACAATCAACGCAGTAGAAGCTCGTGTTGCGGAACGATAGCAGGATGAACCTGTCGCGGATGACGGCGTAGCGCCGGATAAGGGGTCATCGTAGCGGGGCTTGTAGTGCTCGTATTCGCGTGTGTCGCCGTGCGGGAACTCGTCATTGGTGATCTCAGCCCGGCCGCCGTTGTCGTCGTTGACTAGCCGGTAAACGAAGATGCGCCACAAGAACCTCGCCGACGCCGACTCGAACGGTCGGCACCCGAGCCCGCCGTGCGCGGAGACAGCTTGTACGATTCGAGGAAGGGGAGGTGCGGCACAGAGACGGCGAGGCTCTTGTCATCGACCGGGTCCACGTAAAAGACTTTTGTTGGCAAGTATGGCAACCCGACCTCTTCCATATTGCTCGGGCTCGTCGTGCCGAACACCGGCAAGTGCGCGCGAGATCACGTGAACGCGGCTGCCGTCCGAAGCAAGCGCGGCTTAGGCGGCGTTGGTGTACACCGTGCGCCCGCCGTCGTCGTCCGGGACACGGTGTGGAAGTGCTCGAGGAGGTCGTCGCTGCGGCCGAGGACGCGGCCGGAACCGGCGACGCGGAACCGGTGCAGGCGTAGGTTGTGGGCTGCGTCATCGTAGTTGGTGCAGCCGACGACGACCGACCATGCCGGACGGTCGGTGGCGTCGTCCGTGCCGATCGGCACGCACACGGGTATTCCCTACCGGAAAGACGCGCGGGATGTTGGGAGAGCACAGCTGTCGCCAACGGCGGAAGCAACGGAGAAGATAGCAGCACGGTTTTCCGTGATTCGCCGCACCTGCAGAGTCTCCATCGCTGATTGATGCCATAATTTTTTTCCGCAAAATCCTGTGACGACGATTCCAGTACCTAATGGGACTCCTATATAGAGTAGGCGCTATGTGTACCTTAGAACATCTCCAACAAAATCTATATAAAGCACTATTTTTCTAAATATAAAGAATATAAGGTAAAAACAATGATCCAAGACTCTTTCTTCCTCCTCCCCTTTCCACTGTAGGTATACTCTCAAATTGCTAAACCATCTTTGCCTAAGGCGCCGGACTCCAATCTTCCTTCTCCCCTGCGCACGCCTCCCTCCCTCCCTCCCCGTGGCTTTTCCTCCTCCGACTGGTGCTCTCATAGGCCGTTTCCCTCCTTTCTCAAAGCTAGGGCTCAAGCTCAAGACCCATTATTTATTTATTCATAATTGTTTCATATTGGATATATTTGGAGTATTAATTATTATTATTATTATTATTTATTAAAATATTTTGAATAAGACAAATGTTCGGATACTTGATCCGAAACTCAATAAATCCTTACATTTTTGTACGGAGGGAGTACCACATTAGTTGTTCTTTCTTAACCAAACAACTTTAGTCAATGAATGCGCTTATATATATGGTAACTGAATCAGATATGGTTGCTCATTTGAAATCATCCTTTGAAACGGGTATATATCAATAGAGAAGTCTGTATATCTTGCATTTTGAATCAACAATATAATTGGGAATCTGCAAAGTAACTTTTATAGTTTATTTGCTTCCTCATTAATTACCTTCCTGCCGGATCCGAAGGAGTTCCAAGCGGTTGAATCTGTTGAGAGAGATTTGATGGAGAGAATAATGATTACGTATTATTGATGTGATGGAGACATTACATATTTATATGGGAGACGGGTCCGTTCGTGGGGTCCGTTCGGAGAGTCGCGTCCGTACGGACGCGCCTCGGGAGAGTCGGTTCCCCAAAAGGTGCCTCCTGAAGGTTCTAATATATTCTAATATATTCTACTTAATTACATAATTAATTTAATTAATTGATCATTAAACACTAATAAAGTGTTTCACAACACTCCCCTTGATCAATTATATCTTGTAATTTGTAGTATGATCGCTCCTCGAAAAACCCCGTGGGAAAAATGTGAGGAGAATGTGTAACGAAGTCTCCCCTAAACCTTGTTAGGAATTAAGGAGAACTTTAAGTGTTAAAACTCCCTAATAAGATTTATTAGTGTAATTAGGGAGAAATAATGATATGTCATAAGAAATTCCTCCCTTTAAAACCTTATAGGATAAATGAGGAGAAAAATTTAATATGACATAAATGAAAGCTTGTAATATTTATATTGCCTCATTAAAACCTATGTCATGAGGAAAAACCTTGATAGGAGAAAACTCATTAGGAAAAAGAGTGCAATATTCATGATTTTGAATACTACGATTTAGGTTATACAATAAGAATTTTCTCCCTCCGGTTATTGCAAATCCTTTAGTCGTCTCATACCAATTCCATGAACGTATTTCGGAATAATGTTTTTGGTAGAGACTTTGTGAACAAATCTGCAAGATTGTCACATGATTTTGTTTGCAAGATATCTATTTCCCCATTTTCCTGTAGGTCATGTGGGTAAAATAATTTAGGAGAGATATTGTCGGTGTGTGAGTGCACCTCCAAATGGGGGCCTGTCAAGGCTCCCTTGGGATAGGTCCGGGAAGAACGGATTTGCTCGCGCGTTAGCGTGGATGATCCAAGTGAGGAAGAACACCGAGAGTTATCCGAGTTCGGGCCGCACCGGGTGCGTAATACCCTACGTCCTGCTGGTGTGTGTATTTTCGGATCCCTCTCTTACACTGGAGTCTCCCCTCCTTTTATAGGATAAGGAGAAGAGCACCGTATAAGTACCGGGGGTACCCGGACACCCGGTGGGGGTCCGGTCCTTCCTGAGATACCCCGACACGATCCTGACGGAATCCGTTGCGATCTCTTCTCCTCGATTCGGGCTCCAAGCCTCTTCCATCCTATCGGTCGAGAGCCCTCCCGGTGCTGTAGCAGCGCGGCTTCCGAGACGCGGCGCACGGGGAAGACGCGCGCACGTCCTGTCGGGCTGCGACGTCGCCGCGAGCACTTGAGTGCCGCATTAACTCCGGGTGGTTGGGGCGCCGGAGGAAGCTACCGGAAGCTTCCTACCCCCGACGCTCCCACCCCGGCCTTCGCGGGCCTTGTGGACTTCGTGGCTTCGCTTATGTAGTAGGCGGTGTGGGGGCCCCCGATCCCGATGACAACGACGGATATGCTTTGTAATGTTACTCTTTATATAACCTGTAGTCATTTGTGCAATACAAGCTGAATTATCTTCATAGATAATCGTTGGGTCCGTGATGGGACCAATACCACATGATTGTTGTATGTGATTTATCATTCTGCGAAGCCATACACATTCACGTGATGCCTCATATAACGCAATTATCTCGGAATGATTTGTGGATGTGGCTACTAAGGTTTGTTTTGATGATTTCCATGATATAGCCGTTCCACCATGTAGAAATACAAATCCCGTCCGTGATCCGGCCTTGTGGGGATCGGATAGATAGCCGACATCGGTATATCCAATTATGGTTTTATCTTGATTCATTCCGTAGAATAAACCAAGATCTTTTGTGCCTTGGAGATATCGGAAAATATTTTTAATTCCGGTCCAATGACGTTGAGTTGGAGCTGCGCTATGTCTAGCCAATAAATTTACAGCAAATGCAATGTCGGGCCTTGTGTTATTTGCAATATATATTAGCGCTCCTATGGCACCGAGGTATGGAACTTCGGGTCCCAATAATTCCTCATTTTCGTCCCTAGGTCCGAATGGATCTTTATTCATATCAAGGGCTCGAACAACCATAGGTGTTTTAGAAGGATAAGATTTATCCATATTGAATTTCTCCAATATTTTCCGAATGTATGCGGACCGGTGTATTAGTATCCGTCGGTGTATCGGGATCGGGGCCCCCACACCGCCTACTACATAAGCGAAGCCACGAAGTCCACAAGGCCCGCGAAGGCCGGGGGTGGGAGCGTCGGGGGTAGGAAGCTTCCCGGTAGCTTCCTCCGGCGCCCCAACCACCCGGAGTTAATGCGGCACTCAAGTGCTCGCGGCGACGTCGCAGCCCGACGAGACGTGCGCGCGTCTTCCCCGTGCGCCGCGTCTCGGAAGCCGCGCCGCTACAGCACCGGGAGGGCTCTCGACCGATAGGATGGAAGAGGCTTGGAGCCCGAATCGAGGAGAAGAGATCGCAACGGATTCCGTCGGGATCGTGTCGGGGTATCTCGAGAAGGACCGGACCCCCACCGGTGTCCGGGTACCCCCGGTACTTATACGGTGCTCTTCTCCTTATCCTATAAAAGGAGGGGAGACTCCAGTGTAAGAGAGGGATCCGAAAATACACACACCAGCAGGACGTAGGGTATTACGCACCCGGTGCGGCCCGAACCTGGATAACTCTCCGTGTTCTTACTCATTTGAATCATCTACGCTAACGCGCGAGCAAATCCGTTCTTCCCCGAGCCTAACCCAAGGGAGCCTTGACAGGCCCCCATTTGGAGGTGTACTCACACACCGACATTTGGTGCGCCGGGAAGGGGAGCAAGAGGCGTTGTTTTCCCTTTCTTCGTTTGTAGATCTTGCTTTTCTTCGATTTGGAAAAACTCTGTTTTTCTCCTTTCCGCCCGTTTTGCTTTGTCTTTGATTAAGCTAACCTCACTTTGTTTGTTCTTGCTATGAACGTTGGGTGGAATCCTTGACGCCGCGAGACATGCCCTTTGGGCGATCGCGACTCGGCGACGCTCGGGAGCTCCTATCACCCGCGGTAGCGGCGATGGCGCTCGGAAGCGCGTCCACGACGACACCGGGCACGCGGTGGCGACGGTTGCGGCTACCCGGGCGAGCAGCAGGTCCCGGGCAAGCATGCGGAAGACCCGGGCGCGTCTCCGACTACCGGACGACGTCTCCGATCGCCCGAGCGCGTCTCCGACTACTCCGGCGACTACTCCGGCGAGCACATCTCCGACTAACCGGACGACGTCTCCGACTACCCGGGCGACGTCTCCGGTGACTACTCCGCCGGCTACTCCGGCGAGCGCGTCTCCGACTACCCGGACGACGTCTCCGACTACCGGGCGACGTCTCCGGCGACTACTCCGCCGACTACTCCGGCGAGCACGTCTCCGACTACCGGACGACGTCTCCGACGACCCGGGCGACGGCGGCGGCGACTCGGGCGTGGCTCCGACTACCCGGATACAACGGAGACGGTTTGGCCCCACTTCCGGCCACCTCACCGACCGATCATAAATGGCGAAAAAACTATGGTACAGCTGGAAGGGTTCTTGAAGTGAGGATGACCCCTGCGCACGCCCTGGTCGTCTCGTGCACCGAGACGAGGCCACCGCGTCGAGTCCGTCAAAGGGCGAGACCCCGGGGACCAGAAATCTTGCGCCCGCGCAATGAGATTATGGTACCCGGTCTAACCCGACAGGCCGACTACCGGTTCGGTCAAGTCAAGGCGCACGTGGCACCGGTGTGGTTCGGGGACGCCCGGCTTCGAAACTCTTGTGATTGTGTCTAAGTATTTCCCACATAGATGATCGGGCAAAGAAGACATGACGACTGCGACGGGGACAAGTTGACCTCATCGCCAACCACCTCGGCGTCCGGCAATGAGCTCGGGGGCTCCTGTCGGTGTATCGGGATCGGGGGCCCCCACACCGCCTACTACATAAGCGAAGCCACGAAGTCCACAAGGCCCGCGAAGGCCGGGGGTGGGAGCGTCGGGGGTAGGAAGCTTCCCGGTAGCTTCCTGCGGCGCCCAACCACCCGGAGTTAATGCGGCACTCAAGTGCTGCGGCGACGTCGCAGCCCGACAGGACGTGCGCGCGTCTTCCCCGTGCGCCGCGTCTCGGGAAGCCGCGCTGCTACAGACACCGGGAGGGCTCTCGACCGATAGGATGGAAGAGGCTTGGAGCCCGAATCGAGGAGAAGAGATCGCAACGGATTCCGTCGGGATCGTGTCGGGGTATCTCAGGAAGGACCGGACCCCCACCGGGTGTCCGGGTACCCCCGGTACTTATACGAGTGCTCTTCTCCTTATCCTATAAAAGGAGGGGAGACTCCAGTGTAAGAGAGGGATCCGAAAATACACACACCAGCAGGACGTAGGGTATTACGCACCCAGTGCGGCCCGAACCTGGATAACTCTCCGTGTTCTTACTCATTTGAATCATCTACGCTAACGCGCGAGCAAATCCGTTCTTCCCCGAGCCTAACCCAAGGGAGCCTTGACAGGCCCCCATTTGGAGGTGTACTCACACACCGACGGTATCCCTGTAGGGAGGTGTTCAAGTTGAAGACCTAAGCAAAATTTGGTTTTACCCAAGTCTTTCATTTCGAATTCCGTCTTAAGATGATTGCGTGCTTCATTAATATCTTGTTGATTGCCTATGATATTGAGATCATCAACATATACTGAAATTATACAAAATCCAGTTGTTGATTTCTTAATGAAGACACAGGGACAATCATCATTGTTAGAATAACCCTTCTGTAGAAGGAATTCCTTTAGTCGGTTGTACCACATTCTTCCCGATCTGTTTTAAGCCATAGAGTGACTTTTTAAGTTTTACACAATACATGTTGCGATTTTGATTCCGATTCGGAATCTTTAGTCCTTCAGGAACTTTCATATAGATATCCGAATCTAGTGACCCATATAAATATGCAGTCACAACATCCATAAGATGCATGGATAGACCTTTCTGTACCGCCAATGATATTAAGTATCGGAATGTTATACCACTCATAATCGGAGAATATGTTTCATCGAAATCGATGCCGGGTCTCTGCGTGAACCCTTGTGCTACAAGTCTCGCTTTATATCTCACCACCTCGTTGTTTTCATTCCTTTTTCGTATGAAAACCCATTTTGATCCCACAGGGAATATGTTTCGAGGAGTAGGCATTACTGCGGTAAATACCTCTCTTTTCTTAAGCGAGAACAATTCGCCTCAATTGCTTCCTTCCATTTGGCCCGGTCCGAGCGCTTGATGCACTCTGCCATGGTCTTAGGTTACGGGTCCGGTTGAAGGTCATTTGCAATTTTGGAAGAAAAATGAATGTCGACAATTGTAGTCTTTCTATTAAGTATTTCTCCGGAATCAATGTAATTAGTGGAAATTTCTTTTACCTTTTCAAACTCTTCGTGTTCTCCCATAACGATTGAGTTAGGTTCTTCCGATGTCCCGAACAACTATATTTGTGTGCATATTTGTGCTGGGTATGTGATGTATCTTTTGAACATCATCATTATTTGGATTTTCATTATCCAATTCATGTCTATCAACATGATGTTGATTTGCATTTACTCGGTTTGGAATTGATTTTCCTTTGTTTCCGCGGAGGTTTCGTGGAACCTTATCCCTTGTAACTCGTACTTCTCCCCCTCTTATTTTGATTTGGGAGTTGAGTGATTTTACTTGATATTACCACTCTTTCCGGTACATTAACAGCGGGGTTGTGTGATTTTGTAACACCTTTATAGTCGGTAAATGCATCCGGCGGGTTATTTGCAATATTTTGCAAATTGATAATCTTTTGAACTTCACGTTCGGATTCAATAGTACGTGGATCTAAGGACTGAATACCGGTGGCATTCCAATTTATTTCTTGGCATTCTTTTTGGTACATATTGTCTCCCCCTAATGCCGGGAAATTGTCCTCATCGAAAATGCAATCAGCGTATCGGGTCAGTAAATAAGTCCCCTGTAAGGGGCTCGAGGTATTTTATGATTGACGGTGATTTATACCCCACATATATTCCCAATTTTCTTTGGGGGCCCATTGATGTACGCTGCGGTGGTGATATCGGTACGTATACAGACGCAACCGAATTTTCGCAGATGGGAAATACTTGGTTGATTTCCACGTACTAACCGCAACGGGGAAGTCGTATGATATGCGATAGGTCTTATTTGAATCAATTCTGCGGCGTGTAAAACCGCATGTCCCCAACATGATGTTGGTAAATTGCAATTTTGTAACAATGGTCTTGCAATTAGTTTAATTCTCTTAATAAGAGATTCGGCTAGTCCATTTTGTGTATGTACATATGGCACGAGTGCTCAACATTTATGCCTAGAGCCATACAATAGTCATTGAATGCTCTTGAAGAAAATTCAGCGGCATTATCCATTCTAATTGATTTTATCCCGTTTTCGGGGTAATTTGCTCTCAATTTAATGATTTGAGCAATTAGCTTTGCAAAAGCATGATTTCGAGTGGATAATAGACATACATGTGACCATCTAGTAGATGCATCTATAAGTACCATAAAGTACCTAAATGGTCCTGTCAATGGATGTATAGGACCACATATGTCACCTTGAATGCGTTCAAGAAATTGTAGTGGTTCAGCCTTTATTTTAAGATAAGAGGGTCTTAAAATTAATTTCCCGTGGCACATGCGGTGCACACAAAATCGAAGGTTGAGGAAATTTTGTGTTTTGCATTTGATGACCAATTGAATTGTTGATAATTTTGCGCATCATCCCTATTTCAGGGTGACCAAGGCGGTCATGCCAAAGCTTGAAGATATCAAGATTTTGAAAAATTATCTTATATGCAACATGTTGTACGGGTTTGATGTATGTGTAATACAATCCCGTAGGTAGAGAAGGAATTTGTTCAAGCACTTGCTTATTATATCCGTCGCCTTTTGTGATGAATAGAAATTCATCTTCGTTGTCATTATGTGTTTCAACATGTAGACCATTACGACGGATATCTTTGTAACTCGAGTAATGTACGAGTTGAATCGGGATACAAGAGTGCATTCTCAATTATGATTTGTGTACCCATTGGCAAAGTTATTGCGGCTCGACTCGAGCCTACAATGATAGCATCACGACCTGCGATGGTGGTGACATTGCCTTTACTCTTAGTTAGAGTTTGGAAATATTTCATTTCCCCGAGTATAGTGTTAGTGGTGCAGCAATCCACTAAGCAAATTTCTTCCTCCATTTGGATTGTTCCCGTAAAATAATCCCGGATGGAGGAAAAACCGACGAAAATCTTCTGCGGCGGACTTCGTTGAAGTCCGGCGATGATTGTCGACGGTGGCCGATTAGCGGCGTGATTAGTGGAGAGACTAAGTGCTGATGACGTGTTGAGAGAGATTTGATGGAGAGAATAATGATTCCGTATTATTGATGTGATGGAGACATTACATATTTATATGGGAGACGGGTCCGTTCGTGGGGTCCGTTCGAAGAGTCGCGTCCGTACGGACGCGCTCCTGGAGAGTCGGTTCCCCAAAAGGTGCTCTC
The DNA here is from genome assembly GCA_031894775.1 of Chloris gayana. Taxonomy (NCBI): domain Eukaryota; kingdom Viridiplantae; phylum Streptophyta; class Magnoliopsida; order Poales; family Poaceae; genus Chloris; species Chloris gayana. The sequence continues at coordinate 19,453 of JAUNZO010000758.1, forward strand.
CGAAGGTTCTAATATATTCTAATATATTCTACTTAATTACATAATTAACTTAATTAATTGATCATTAAACACTAATAAAGTGTTTCACAACAGAATCATTGCAAGTCACTGTATATGCCGTGATTTCTAGGTATCATGATGTGGGCGTGGTTTCATCTTCTTTGGACCCCAAATAACCTTTCGTACTTACCGTAGTCTACTTAAGACTCTGCAACTCCGAACTTGTATGCGAGGGAGTGTAGCCATATCAAGGCATTCTTACATAGGCACTCGTGTCAGCTTCTGATATGTTTGGACGGTGGGCAACTGTTGTGAACTTTGGTCTGTCCTTGAAAATTTGACATGGGCTAACGTTTGGGTGGATCTGTGAATGCACGGTAAATTGTTGACAATGTGTTTGCCTGTTGGGGGCTTTACAGTTGAAGCAATCGGAACTTTCTGTGTCAGACGTGACTGAAACTGCCAACATTTTATCGGACGATGGATA
>JAUNZO010000760.1:0-13738 GCA_031894775.1 Chloris gayana
TTTTTGAGAAATTTTCCGGTGTTTGCGAGGTACCTAGAGGTATGAGAAGATATTTTGATCTGGACTGTTGATTGAGCAAGGGGCAAGGTATGGAATAGAAATAATCATTACCAATAGCATGGGTAAGGAAACCTTAGCAAGTTATGGAAAAAAGTGATATCACGTACAAGCTCAATTCAAGCAGTCCAAAACTTAGTAAGGAAAGAATAATCTGAGTAAGGTAAGAAATATGCGTTTTCACGATCAAACTTCATATTTGATAGGCCATCATCTTCTTCGGTGATTCATTTCTTCACTTTCTCAACCGAGGAGCTTATCACGTCAACAATGACAGCACAAGCAATCGAAGAAGATTCACTAGACAGGATGTGATCGAATATTATCATTGACGATATGTTGTTTAAATATTTAGTGGCGCAAAAACCCTTATCAATCGCAATATAATGGGTAAATCTAAATCAGGCAATGTAAATTTGATCTGAAAGGATGCACTGCCATGACCCGAGTGTTCATATCTCTTATCGCGACATGGTCCATATCCTATGTAGTATATGGGGCCCAAGTAAATCAAATCAAACAATGTAAATTACATGTTTCCTTGTCTACTCGATGGGGCAGGCTCGAGCCCGGACTGGTTCAATAATCCTAAGTAAATTAGACCAAACAATATAAATTACATCTTTCCTTTTATTGCTCACGATCTATTTTGGTCACCATGTAAAATTACTTTTCTATCCTTAATACTTAAGTACCTTTTGGTTGGTACCTTCTATCATGGATCATTAGATCGAGACCAACTGACGCTTCACATTCTTTGCAAACACCAGAAAACATCTCTTTGTTGTTTGCCGTTTCTTTAACGACCCGGACAGAGATTATGGCTTGGACAGAGTATGGGTCCTCCATGAGCAGCCAGACAAAATTGAATACAGACACAGAATACAGTACAGGCATCACAACATGAGCTACTACAAAACTTCAACGGGCTTCATCCTTCAGATCACATCACTCTCAACAACACGTCACGTCCAAGGCGTGATCAAGATGCAACAACGACAACCAAAGCCACGGTGGCATTTCTCTTGGTGTGCCCTCCTGGCTTCTCTTGGTGTAACGACGGTGGCATTTCTGATCGAACTTTTGTAAAGCAAAAATGGTTTGGTAACTGCTAGCTGCGTGCCTCTTATCATGTCTCGCAAAAGCGCTATCGCCATCACCGGCTTGCATCTTTCCCACCCGATGATGAGGCTCTCCCCGGTCTCCCTGCCGCGTCAGGTTCACACGGCAAAGCGCAACGGATTCATCTTCTTTGCCCGAAAAGAATAAGAAAGCGAACAGCTCGAGCTCGTACGGAGGTTGATGGCATCGGCATGTGCGGTCCACGGAATTGTTACGTAGACCTTCCCGAATGATGCAGCAGGCAGCATGCGGCAGTTGGGGCTTGGGAAGTGCAGGGGTTCTTGACCTGGACCGTTTCGTCAGAGTTGCCGTTCCAAGATGATTGATGAGTTCGTAGAACTAAGGTTTGGTCACCGTCGTTGCCTGAACTGTTGGTGACCTGCTACGCCGAGTCAGGCGCTAAACTCTCAAATTCTGAGAAGGGGGTTAGGAAATGGCGCTGCAACTCGAGTATAAGAACATCTGTTTTTGAAGATAGTAAGTTGTTGAATTCGAAGGTGAATAGCTGAAAGCTGAACCAATGCAGTCAACTGTGGACCAGTGATCAAAAGCGACCGAATGCTGAGTGGCTGCTGTACCCCGTGACAGAATTCTGTCGCCTCCTTTGGCTCACTTCGTGCAATCTTCAGTGTAGAGTACGTAGTACAGTATACTACTAGTACATAACAATCTCATGGTTACAAAATGCTCTCTGGGAATGCTTGACGCTGAAGGCATATCCAGTTTTTCACTGACACGCATGTTCTTCTCATCATTTGGCGAGATGGCCTCGCTGGATCATATCCACCAAACTAGAGTGGTTGCGTACTCGAGCACGTATTTTCAAAAGAGGAAGATATAGGGTGTATTCGTTTCCTGGTCTAAATTTTAGAAATGTCATGTTAAAAAGAATCTTATTATTTAAGAGTATTAAATAAAGTTTAATTATAAAACAAATTACAGGTCCCTAGACTAATTTACGAGACGAATCTAATGAGGTTAATTAAGTCATGATTAGAAGACGGTTACTGTAGCACCACTTTAGCAAAATATAGATTAATTAAGCTCATTAGATTCATTTCGAAAATTAGCACCAATCTGTCAATAGGATTTTGTCATTAAGTTGATCGAAATATTCATAAATAATAAGATTCTCTTCGATGTGACAATGCTTAAATTTTAGAGGAGGAAACGAACACACCCATACTATTGAATACGTTCCCGGTCTGTTGAAAATCCGGAATGTCTTTCACCGGAAAAGACTTGATACCGGTACCTGCCAGATTGCAAAGACCCCCAAGCTGAGCAAGGCTGGATGCACCTCCATCCCTGCTTCGCCGCTCTGTTTCTCGCGCAGCGAGGAGGACCGCGACACTGGTGTGAACGCGGCTTTGCCCATGCCACTGAAACTTTTTTGTCCGCTGCTACTTACCCGGTTCGGCGAGCGAATCTCACAGGAAAGCCACTGCAGAAATAAGGGGCCGCCCGTGCAGCCTCCGCAGGACGCGCGCAGCAGTGATCGGTGGCGCTCGCCGTTGATGGCTGTCCCTTTCCTCGTACACCTCCTCGTGCTGCTGCTCTTTGCAGCCCCCGCCGCAGTCTCAGCCGCCTCGTCGAGCTCACTCGCCACCAACGCCAGCGGCGGCGACTCGGCCCATTTCAGCTTCTCCCACTTCGACCCGTCGTTCCGCGGCGGCAACGTGACGGTGCTCGGCGAGGCGAACATCAACCAGGGCGCGCTGCAGATCACCCCGGACTCGCTCAACAACGCGTCCCACTTCCTGACCAACAAGACCGGGCGCGTGCTCTACTCCACGCCCTTCAAGCTCTGGGCCCACCAGAAGGACGGCAAGGCCAACGTCACCGGCGGCAAGCGCGTCGCGTCCTTCAGCACCGTGTTCACCATCAATGTGTTCCGCCCCAACGGGACGGAGCCCGCGGAGGGCGTGGCCTTCGGCATCTTCCCGTCCGCGGAGGCCCCGCCGCCGGGCAGCCAGGGCGGGTACCTCGGCCTCACCAGCGCCGCCACCGACGGCGACCCGGGCAACCAGATCGTCGCCGTGGAGCTCGACACGGAGAAGCAGCCGTACGACCCCGACGACAACCACGTGGGGCTCAACGTGAACAGCGTCGTCTCCGTGGCCGCCACGCCGCTCCGGCCGCTCGGCATCCAGATCTCCCCCGTCGAGGCCGTCAAGTACAACCTCTGGATCGACTACGACGGCGCCGCGCGCCGAATCGCGGTGTACATGGCCGTGGAGGGGGCGGCCAGGCCCCGGCGCGCCGTGCTCGCGGCGCCGCTGGACTTGGGGGAGATCGTGGCGGAGAAATCCTTCTTCGGGTTCGCGGCGGCCACGGGGAGAAAGTACCAGCTCAACTGCGTGCTGGCGTGGAACATGACCGTGGAGAGGCTCCCCTGCGACGACGACAAGCGGAGCCTGATGCTGGGCCTGGGCGTCGGGCTGCCCGTGGGCGTGGTGGTGCTCGCCGGCGCGGCGGTGGTGGCGTACGTGTGCGCGGTGAGGCGCCGGAAGGTGGAGAACGGGGACGACGGGAGCGCCATCACGGGGACCATGATCCGCAGCCTGGCGGGCGGGCCGAGGGAGTTCGACTACCGGGAGATTCGCAAGGCGACCAACAATTTCGACGAGAAGATGAAGCTCGGGCAGGGCGGGTACGGCGTCGTGTACAGGGGCGTCGTGGTCGGCGACCACACCAGCCCCGGTGGGCCCGGGACCACGGTGGAGGTGGCCGTGAAGAAGTTCTCAAGGGCCAGCACGCAGGGCCAGAACGACTTCCTCGCCGAGCTCAGCATCATCAACCGGCTACGCCACAAGCACCTCGTCCGGCTCGTCGGTATGCTTCTCTCTTCCCGCTCAGACTCCGGCCGCCGTGTTCTGAATTCTTTACCACTACTAGTACTAGTTTATTATTCGCGGCTAGTCGAGGCTGGTTTTTTCTCATCATGCGAAGCGCGCACATGGCGTGTCCATTAACAATGGCCATTTGAACGCAAATCGCTGGACTGCTTTCCAGGCGATGCATGTGCACACAAGGATAATCATCCTCTCTCCAAGCTTCTTCACTTTGGCTGTTCGGCTTTACAGCTATACGATGCGTTCAAACTTTGCTAGTAATCATCAGTGAACTAACTACCACGCGCTGTTTAACAATACGCAGTTTGTAGTTTTGTATCCATACGTACATACACCTCATTGCAAGCAGAGCGCGCGGGTCACGATTCAGTGTCCTCTGTTTCGGAAATGAATGCAGTCTTGCATCTGCTACTAGTAGGTTGGTGGACTCGATCACTCGGGGCTGAAGTCAATCCATTTCCACATGGCGATGGTTGACATTCAACATCGAGTCAATGCGTTAGGAATACTCTACTACTACTCCAAAAGACCGCACTGCAATTTTAAACTCCATTCTCTGGTCTGACATTAACCATGCTCTGTTCTGACGACATTGCCAAGCACATTTGGTACATTTTGAAATGAACTATAACTGTGTGCAAAGTAAATAATGATTACGGAGATTGATTAAACTTTGAGATGCTTTATTGGCCAGGGTGGAGCCACGACAACGGCGAGCTCCTGCTGGTGTACGAGTTCATGCCCAACGGCAGCCTGGACCAGCACCTGTTCAGCTCGGCGCCGGGCCGGCACCTCCTGACCTGGGACCTCCGCTACACCATCGTCAAGGGCGTGGCCTCGGCGCTGCACTACCTCCACGACGAGTACGACCAGCGCGTGGTGCACCGCGACCTCAAGGCCTCCAACATCATGCTCGACGCCGCCTTCTCCGCGCGCCTCGGCGACTTCGGCCTCGCCCGCGCCATCGAGACGGACAAGACCTCCTACATGGAGGAGCCCGGCGGCGGCGTGCACGGCACCGTCGGCTACATCGCGCCCGAGTGCTTCCACACCGAGAAGGCCACGCGCGAGTCCGACGTCTACGCGTTCGGCGCCGTCGTGCTCGAGGTCGTCTGCGGCCGCCGCCCGCGCTGCGACGTCGACGGCTTCCACTTCCTCGTCGACTGGGTCTGGCGCCTGCACCGCGACGGCCGCGCGCTCGAGGCCGTGGACCCCAGCCTCCAGGGGGACTTCGACGTGGACCAGGCCGACAGGCTCATCCTGTTGGGCCTGGCCTGCAGCCACCCGATCCCGGCCGAGCGGCCCAAGACGCTGGCGATCCAGCAGATCCTGCTGGGCTCCGTGCCGCCGCCCGTCGTGCCGCCGTTCAAGCCGTCCTTCGTGTGGCCGGCCACGGATGGAGATGGAGGCCTCGACACCGTGTCCACCACCGCGGGGACCACCACCAGCCAGGTCAGCTTGACGTCGGCGTCCACGTGGAGCGGCAACTTCATGCGCGGAAGCCTCGCACACGCCTTCGAGCGGGACGCCTCCGATTCCATGGCCTGATCCTCCGATCTAGTCGCGGCTAATTGTCCATGTCACCGTCGCTGTGGAGGCTAATTGTGCAAAGCAGAGTGATCAGGCTCCACGTACGACGATGGCAATTAATATGGTCGAGGTGGAAGTAATACGGTAACTTGTTCGTGTGCAAATGACTGCCCTATTTTGTTTAGTCTATTCTGTCTTACTTTTGTGGATCTCTTGGAATTTTACTACCATGTAAGTACGTATGTTTCTTCTCCATTGCCTGCTGCAAATGAAGGCTACAGAGTGGGCTGGGCAGCACATTTTTACTCTGTCTTCCCAGCTCATCAAGTGTACTAAGTGCGCAGTTTCTTTGCAAGAAAAAACAAAAACTAGCACTACTTTTCCTTTTCTTTTCAAGCATGAAAAAACTTCCTTTTCCTTCCATATCTCTTTTAAATCCACCTGCACAGCACCAACATGTTTGTCTAGTTGGCCAACAAAAAAAAAACAATATATTGCTTTGCAGTGTGTACAATTTTAATAAACAGAGCTCCAATACGAGAGCAATTCTCTAATGTAGTAACAATTACATTTACATGTATAATTGGAAAAATAAGAATTTCGTGGGAATTGTGAGAAAAGTTCATAACTTAATTTGCAGCAACATAAACTCTTACATGTTTGGAAGGCTAAGGCGACACAACATTTAATTAAGTATGATGACAGGCACAGCTCATTTCAAAAGACGAGACCTGATCCTTTGAGTTTCTCCTCAATGACGCAATCCAGTCTGTTTGCCATCTCTTCAGTCAAGTGATTCCGCCAATCCCCGACTTTTGCAGACCTAAAATAAGAGCAGTTGTCCATTGGCAGCCCACCGATCCGATCAGATCTTCCGGTTGAGTTCACCGGTAAGCCTTTAAGGTGGTCGAAACTACACAGTCTCACCACCTCCTCTGGGACATTAGCACTCACCTCCTCACCAGTGAATGGGACACGGAGGAACTCGGCGAGCATCTTGACATGCCTGACTGGATCAACCATCATCTCATGATATTTCAAGAAAAGAACCCTGTTGGCTTCTACCACACTCTGCTTCCAGTACCCCAGGTAGTGCTCCCAGATAGGGCCATAGAACGAGATCCCCTGGACGAACAGCTCAAACGCCTGATCAAACTGCATGAAGAAATCTGGACGCATCTTGTTTACATAGTGCCATAAGGACACGAGCACGTCCTTGGGCTCCCGGCACAGGTACACCACCCGACAATCGAGGGACGATATACCGGCGGGTAGAAACGCGTGTGGAAGGTGAGTGCAGAGAAGCCTTGGGGAGGGGCGTGCCTCCAGCTCCGCAACCGGGCGGAGGGCACGATCAGGCACCTCAAGGGTTGGCACGAGATCATGAGGATGTTGGAAGAGGAGCGGATGCTTGTCACCTGTAACAGCGTGCCGGGAGCGGTTGGCAAGAACGAAGGCGAGGGCCTTGAGCCAGGTGGTGCCGGACTTGGGGTACGTGGCGAGGATGATGTCGTCGGCGCGTGGCTGGAACTGAGCTTGCACGAGCGTGGCGCTATTGAGGACTTGAGGCGTAAGCCAGGTGCCTCGGATGAGGAAGAGCGGCCTCCACCATCCTTCTGTCTTCGGAAGCGTGGAAGTGAGGCTTTCTCCTTCCTCAGCTGCTCCGTTGTGTTCGGCATCATTAGTTGACTGTAGTTGATCCATAGCGAATTTGTGAAGCTACCTCTAGAGGGCTCATGAGAGAGAGATAGAGCTAACATATAAAGGAGGAAGCAACTAACCTTCCTTCAGAAATATAAGCATTCCTTGACTTTTTGGCACCACGTTTGATCACTCATCTTATTCAAAATTTTTATAAAAATATTATATTTTTATTATAATTTGTTTTGTTATTGAATATACTTTAAGTATTAATGATTAAGTTTTCTACTTCTGAAAATATTTTGATTAAGACACCTAGTCAAACATAACAATTGAAAGTCAACGAATCTCTATCTTTTCTGACGTAGGGAGTAGCTAGCTAGTACTACTAAATTGAATTGGGCGGCATATGCTGACATATGAACAATATAGTACTATTGTCTCAAACCACGGTGAGGCAAGATGCAAATCATTGAGGCAGCACATACTCTCTGCCCAGCTCATCAAGTGTACTAAGTACGCATTTTGTTTGCAAGAAAAACAAAACTGGCACTAGTATACGTACTGGTGGTACCACTAGCTTTTACGTAAACCAGGAGGATTAAGACAGGAACAATCAATAAAATGCTTTGCGATATGCAATTTTTTTTTCTAGAAACATATCCGCTCTTAGGCTATCTCCAAGGGTAGGGAGACCTAAACTTCAAATTGGATGTTGAACAGTTTTTACGTACAACACCAAAAATTTTCTATCTCTGCGGTGGGGGAGGGCGGCACACGGCAAGGGAGGAGCGGCATGCGGCGGGGACGCGACAGAGGTTGCGTGTGGCGGATGCAGGGGCCGTGTGTTGGAGGGAAGATCACCACCTTACCCCAATGGGCCAGTCTGGAGGAGATAGGCCCAACAAGACCATGGAAGAAGCTCCTCACATGTCTGGTGGTCCAAAGGAGAAGCACTTGGAAGGGTGACGTCCTACTGTAGTATCGTCGCTCTTGGTGATGTCACCGCTGTCCGTTATTGTAGTGACCACTGAGGCGTCACCTAGGGGCACGATTGTAGTAGTGAAGCATACCTAGCCAAAGTAACCCGTGTTCTAGACAGCGTTGGCAGATGGCCGGATACACTTCGACGTCCGACAATTCATGCCATTGTGATATACCCGCGCTACTTTTGAGTTGCCATTATGCATTGCAGAAGCTTTTGTTTGACAGCAGCATATTATAGAATCGCACGCACGAACGGACGAGATGCTCCTGAGCCCAACATGGCGGACCAGTGCGGCCCTTCTTGATGTCTTCTTCGCTATCTCACAAGCCGCCGCCGACAACTGCGCCTGCACGCACACGCCGGAGGAGCGCTTTGGTCATCCAATACTATCGCTCTTGTGACTCTCTCACCACAATAGCAATACGCTCTGCTCAGTACATCCTAATTTGAAACACTATTTTTACTTTGTATGCGTGAAGCACGGTCGGTAGTGGCACATACACACACAAACACTATAAATCATATAAATACTTCACAAGCTACACATACGTATAAAGCACATCATCAAAAGGTGAGGCCGGACCCTTTGAGTTTCTCCTCCATGACGATGTTGAGCTTCTGTGCCATTTCTTCTGTCAAGTGGTTCACCCAGTCCCCAAGCTTCGCGTTCCTGAAAAATAAAGAATTCTCTATCGGCAGCACCCCGCCGATCCGACTAGCGACCCCATCTGAATTCACCGGTAGACTCTTCAGTTTTTGGAAGCTACACAACCTCACCACTTCCTCCACGACTCCATCACGCTCCTCCTTGTCAGTGAATGGAACACGGAGAAATTCGGCAAGCATCCTAACATGATTGGCAGGTGCAACCATCATATCATCATACTTCAAGAACATAACCTTATTACGGTCTTTCAAGCTTTGTTTCCAGTATCCCAGATAGTGCTCCCAAATTGGACCAAACAATGAAAAACCTTCACAGAACTCCTGAAATGCCTTATCAAGTTCTATGAAACATGCCTTGCTGAAGACCTTCTGAGCGTGGAACCACATGGACACAAACACGTCCTTGGGCTCTCGACACAGGTACACGTACACCACTCGGCAACCAACACTCAGCGTGCCTAAGGGCAGCAGCGGAAGTGGTAGGTGTGTGCTTAAGAGCCTCGGGGAGGGGAGCACCTCAAGTTCTGTGATGGGGTAGACGTGCCGGTGAGGTAGCTCGAGGTATGGCACGAGGTCATGAGGGTTGTTGGTGAGCAGTGGGTGGTCATCGACGACGATGGGGTGGCGGGAGCGATTGACAATTGTGAAGGTTAGCGCCTTCAGCCAAGTGGTGTCACATTTGGGGAAGGTGGCGAGGATGACATCGTCCGAACGTGGCTGGAACTGGGCTTGCACGGGTATGATACTCTTCATAAAATTGGACGAAAACCAATATCCTTTAAAGTTGAACAAGGGTTTTTTAAAATCCTTCTCTCATAGGAAGAGTGGACAGAAATATCTCTTCTTCTTTCCTCGGTCCGCTCTCATTTTTCTCTTCAGCCATGGGGAATTGGCAAGGTATGAGGACTGGAGGAGGAGAGCTGCATCCAACCGCTATTATACTAATGCTAATAATGGGGTGCTATGCGTGTAATATATTAACATGGAAGAGAATTAAACCAGCACTCAGTGGAAGTGGTTGAGATGTGTGCATCCCCTTTAATTTCTTTTTCGACCACCGGAAAAGTTCTCTAACATTATCTATTTTCTAAATTAACACGAATGAGGTGACATAATTTGACATGTTTCTAGGCATGGTTGTTTGAAAAAAAGGTTCTACTTTCGTGGCATGCAAGGAAAGTACATGGTTTCAATTTATAGAAAACCTCTTATATGTTTCAACGCCCAAATAAAGGCCATGTTTCACTACTGGAAAATTATTTTTTCCGGCACTCGATAAAGAGCTCACGGTATATCTGTTATTGACAAAGAGCTCATTGCCGAGTGTCCTCTGTGAGGTACCAAAATCACACTCGACAAACATATTTCAGAAAAATAAAAAAATACCAGAACATGGACGCCGCCACCACTTGCCTTCGGCCACCACTCCACCGCAGCGTCGCCCGTCTGCAGCCACCGCGCCTCTGTCGCGACGCCTGCTGCTCTGGCGTTGCACCGCTCGCCACTGTGTGTCGCCGTTTCACCCTAGGCGGAGCCGCGTCCTGGAGGCACTGTGCCCTAGGGCCACCACCGCCCCAGCCCTCATGCCCGTCACGCCAACCGCTACTGGGGGCCGCCGTCACCATGCCACCGTTGAGAGAGAGAGAGAGAGAGAGAGAGAGAGAGAGAGAGATGAGAGGAGGGGTAGGGATCCGCATCTTGTATTTTAGATCAATAGCAGGCCATGTTTTTCAAGAGACCAATTGGTGACATGGGCGGGTTTGCCAAGTGTCAAACAATACACTCGACAAGTATCTTCTTTGCCGAGTGTTTTCTTCGACACTCGGTAAAAAACAAATTATGTACTTAAAAAATTAGCAATAAATTTAAAAAATAATCAAATGTTGGTATGACACAATTTATATTATCTATTACCTATAAAATGATTTGAAGTCAAATTCAAATACAACCATCAATTTATCCCTAAATCATAACGACTCATTCTCAACTCTAAGGTTGTTCTTCGTAGATTCTCCGTTTTGTAAGAATGTACGTAACAACTTGTGTGAAGCCTTCTCCACTCTTTATCGTAGCTTCCACGAGTGATACCATCACATCATGACAAATCTCATGATTTTCGAACTTTATTTTATTTTTAGAATTTAAAAAATCATTCACACACATTGTTCATATTTATTAATCAAGATATACTGATTTTCTTTTTATTTCATGGGTAAGGTCTTAAATTGAATTAAATAACATGAATATAACTTTTATACTCATGGTATTTCATTATTTGAATCACTTGTAGTTCAAATTTGATTTTATTTAGAAAATTATATTAAATATAAATAAATAAATAAATAAATATAGCAAATAAATTAAAAATATACCAAATTTTAACATGGAGTAACACATGTTGTATGTGAAGAATAGAAAAAAGTTTGAGACAATAAGAGGATTTTTTTTTGCTGAACGTCAAAGAAAACAGTCGGCAAAACATCACCTTTGCCTACTGTCAGAAAAAAAAACTCGGTAAAGACTTTTTTGCCAAATGTTTTTCTTTTACACTTGGCAAAGAGTAAATTTATCAAGTATATTTTATTTCTGAGTGTTTTTGTGGACTCGATAAAGACATTATTTGTCAAGTGTCCGCCTAAAAACACTCAATAATGACAAGAACACTCGACAAATGATGGTTTTTCCGTAGTATTTATGGAGTACTAAGCAGTACTAGTAATTGTGCATGTGCGACACTCACACACTATACTCCAATATGAGTCATCAATAAAAAAACAACAATCAGCAGAAGAAATTTATTGAAAGAATAAAATATGCCGGTACCTTTTTTTACCTAAATGAGCGTGAAACGTTGTTTAATGATTAGCTATCTTATATTTCAAATCGAGCAAGACATTAACCTGCTTGTATTTAAAATAGTGATTTTTTCTGCAGGACATTCTAGAAAGCTGGTTTTTGGGAGTGGACACCACAAGAGCTGAATTTGGCTGTTAGACATGGCTCGTTTGTGACTTTTGCTGTTTGTGGCTGTTAGACTAGGCAAGGCCCAGGCGTGTGTTGAACGTACTGTTTTGCCCTTCGTTTCCATTTGGAGCTGGCCTAGTTGAGTCAAGTCAGGTCGCCATATCAAACGGGTGTAAAAAAAACCCCCAAACCAAACCTTATATAGTCATTAGCCTGGTTCAAAGAACCGTTTAAAACCGGCCGGTTATCCCGGTTAACCGGAAACCGGTCCCGGCCGGTCGGGCGGTTCGACCGGTTAACCAGGGCAAACCGAAGTTAAATACTGTAGCAGTTCGGTTAACCGTTGGTTTTTCCGGTTAACCGGACCGGTTTTTCGGTTCAAAAACCGGCCGGCCAGTTCGGTTTTTAAACTGTGGTCATTAGTCAGATTCACTTGATTGGAGCGATAGAATAATGTGGGATCGAACAGACTAATACCAGACATATTTTGCCCTTTCATGTTGTTTCTAGCAGTAATAATCAAGGTTATGTAGCTGAGATGTACAAATGAATGCAACAAATAAAAGTGATTTTCATTAAAATGAAACAATATAAGTGATTCTTGATGGCAATCCATGCTGCTAAACATTTCTAATCCACTTCTCAATTGAAATTTGTAATGTTAAATAATACAATCTGAATTTAATGTCAGGATTACAATATAGCATCCCAAAATAATATGGATTCCACTTCTCACAATGTTCAGCAGACCCTAAGATGGACAACAATGATTCCTATCATAGTTCATGAACCCAAAATATTGAATAAAAGCATTACATCTAAACAACTACATTGGTTTCATTCTCCCATGACAACAAAGGCTGCCCACCAAGTTCAAGGACCCTCGATCTGTTAAAAAGGATTAAAATGAAGCAGATGTCTTCCGGTGTTTGCAAAGAATGTTGATCGTCCATTGGCCTCAATCAAACAAGTCATGATGGAAGGTACCAATCAAAAGGTATTGAGGATAAAATAGTAATTTTGCATGGCGATCAAAATGGAAGGCAGCAGAACAAAGAAACGTGCAATTTACATTGTTTGTTATGATTTACTTGGGAATTATTGTACCAGTGCGGGGTGGAGGTGGAGTATCCGGGCCGACGGTATACCGGTTCTGATTTACATACTATGATTCAGATTTACTCATTAGAATGTGATTGATTAGGGTTCTTATGTCGATAGTTGTTAAACGACTTGTCGTCATTGATAATTTTTAGTTCCCCATAGAACGTCCATCCTCTTCTGTCGCCGATGCCGCCATGGTTGACGTGAGCACTAAAGGAACGTGCAATTTACATTGTTTGGTATGATTTACTCAGAATTATTATAGGCGGAGGTGGAGGACCGGGGCAGACGGCATATCCTTCTGATTTACATAGTCTGGTTCAGATTTATTCATTACAATGTGATTGATTAGAGTTCTTATGTCGATGGAGGCGACGGCATATCCTTCTGATTTACATAGTCTGGTTCAGATTTATTCATTACAATGTGATTGATTAGAGTTCTTATGTCGATGGAGGCGACAGACAAAAAAATTTTATGATCATATACATGGTTAATCGATCATTTACGTGATGTGTTACGGGTGGTGTTAATCAAAAGCTTTTAGTTTGTATATAATTTCTACGATCAAAAGCTTTTGGTGTTATTCCATACCATGCACCTCCCTTAATCGATAGTCCAAACCAAAATACCTCCACATACCTCTAGATTTTTTTAATAATGGAACAAAGGTTCCGGCCTCTACACCTTACAAGGAAAGTGTACACAACAGTTTATAACAACAATATTAATACAAACTGGAGCTCTTAGGCTCACAAATGGCTGAAAAAACAACCAAATAAGAGAAAGAAATCGAATACAAGCACAACTA
>JAUNZO010000761.1:0-13401 GCA_031894775.1 Chloris gayana
GTCTCAGCCTAGTTGTCGGCTGATTCGGAGAAAATAAGGCCGCTTTGGCGCGTGCCTGATAATAAGAGCGCCGCGCCAGCCGCATAGCGGGTTCCGTCACGGTTACGTTACTGACCAGGCCCGCTTGCAGTGGCAGCGATTCAGCGGGCGGATGCGACCCGATCTCTTCTTGGGACGTGGTGGCGGGCCACCAAAACACGGCCCATGTCGTTACTGAAGCCCAAATTGACGCGACGGTTTTGGTCAAGAGCAGCATCATAGAATTCTGCTAAACAGATATCTGCAGGCTGCAGCTGACCTATCAGCCATCATCGCATCATAAAAAAAGCTAAACCTTCCAGCGCATATACACAAGGGAGATTTTTTTTTAGAGGAATTTACGGTGCGGGAGCTGCCCACCTGAATTTCTCGTTGAACATCACAAGGAAAATCAGTTTAACAAGCAGCGCAAGCTTGAAACTATGACAGAGCAGGGGCAAGCACAAGACCTACACAAGGGAGATGTATACACACACAAATGTATTCGTAACATAACCACAACCGTCATGGCAGTTCGATAGCACGCGCAGTCCAAGTTGGCTAGAATTACTGGAACTTGTAACTTGAATTTTCTTTGGTACTCCCTCCGTTTCAAATTATAAGACGTTTTTGACTTTCTGAGATTGTGTTTGACCGCTCGTATTATTCAAAAATTTTGTACAAATATACAAATAAATAAGTCATTTACAAAATATCTTTAACGATAAAACAAATTATAATCAAATTAGTAACATTTGCATAAATTTTTTGAATAAGACGAACGGTCAAACGTGAAGTATGAAAGTCAAAAACGTCTTATAATATGAAACAGAGGAGTACTTAATTAGGGGGTCACTCTAACGAAGGATAGCTTGGCAAAAAGAAATTGGCTTGGATCTCTTACTTGTAGTTCTTTAGAGACCATCAAAAACCTTTTCTTTTATTGTCGCTTTGCACACTTTGTTTGGCTCACTCTTTACTATACATTTGGCATTCAACCTCCCACGCCCATTAATGATTTATTTAATGATTCGATCACTCATTTTCATAATGATGATAAGAATCAAGTGCTTGTGGGTGTATCGGCTCTTCTATGGAGTTTGTGGTTGAATTGAAATGATATGGTTTTTAACAAGACCAAACCAAATGCTCTCTTGCAGGTTATTTTCATGTTGATGTATTGTCTCACACATATGGTATATGTTGCATAAGGAGGAGGAGGCGCAAGGGATAAAGCTTGGATGCCAAAAACTTGAGATCATCATCATGGAGATCTTCACGAAGTTTGGTTGGAAATTTTCTAATCAAATCGAAGCCTAGTTCGTTTAGTTCGGAGCATTTTGGTTCTTTGTGGCTGAGTCTTGCGGTGTTGATCGCTTCACTTATTTCCTACGTGTTGTGGTGAAGTTTCGTGTGTGAATTTTTGTGTGAGTCTAAGTGTTCGTCATGTAAACCTTTACTATGTACCTTTCTTGGGTGTAGAGGCAGGAACATTCTTCCCTTGTCTAAAAAAATCAAGTGCTGCAGCCTGCACGGAAATCACTTACAATCGTTGGAATCCCGTGCTAAAGAGGACCAATCATCAAGACGAGTACTTCCACAGGTCCACATCATCTTACAAAGATCACTGTACATGTTGATCAGTTGATGTGTCCAGTGAACTATTAGTAATCGATATCGATGCCAGTGTGTCTTCTCTATGGCCCTGTCTTCAGAAAGCTCAGTTCCAAAGAGCTGAACGGCCGTGTTCAGTTCGTCAGTGAGACTAACGTAAAGATAAATCGGGTGGTGACTGCTCAGAGAAATGTATTATTCTCCAGCGATTCGTCATGTATGACTGGTTTTTCATCATGCGGAGATGTTGTCAGTTGCTATCGACGACGACTAGACCGACTGTGGAGTTATTCCTTGTGTCGTAGGAGGAATACTAGTACTCTTATGGGCGTGTGTGAAAGAGTGATTTATGATGGTTGCGTATGGAGATTTTTGATACGGGGCAGTAAGTCGAGCTACCACAATTATTTCTACATAACGCAATGATAAACAACTGAAACTGGTTCCTGTTCTTTTCTACATTCACCAGTTTCTTCACTGAAATTTGGCCAACTACAGTTTCTATATCTAGTTATACCGAAGGAGCTTTGGATGAAAACTAGTTTGTTACTACTGGTCAACAGAAACGCGTGTCAACAACCGATCGAGTGCTTTTCTTCTTTTTTTCATCGTAAAAAATTGTTTTTCTTACTTGTTTCCATGTAAGCGATGTATCCCTTTTGGCAGCCTCTTTTTGGGTTAGTCCTCATCCGAATCCCTTTCTAGATACGTACGAAGGTTCTGCCGCAAGCCCGCAGGCCCGGTTATTTACAAGTTGGAGAAATAAGTCAATCGCCCAGTCGGGTCTTGCGTACGGTGTCACACGTGAATCACAAGATCACTCAACGAGTAAGTTCACAAAGAAACAAAATGATCGGTGCAGATTCGATCCGAGTCTTTCTAAATTCTTGCTCTAGAAGGAGAATACACGGTATTCAAATAAGCAAACATAAACGATCAAGTGTTGCTTTCGGGTAATTCGATTCCATGCCTAAAGAAGAGTGTTGCTATACACACGACTCCGATCGATTCGTAGAACCCAGAAAATCCACAGTGCGCGCATCACTGCGTTAAGCAATTCTAGCGGAAGCTCTCCCCAGATGCAAAAGCAATTAGCCGTAGCCATTTGATATTTCCTTTTGTATTCTACTGCCTTTTCGGAGCCATTTTTATGTCTTTCATCGTAAAATAAGTAAATTGACATCTGCAGATCTTTTCTTTTTTGCGACAGAAAACTGGGTGGTTTATTTAACCACGTACACGTAGACTGATTGCTAAACGCCTGCAGGTCTTGCCTACAGTACGCTACAAATACTGTCATTCCCAACCAATTTTTCCGTTTTTCATAGGGTACAGGCCATCAAAACAGTGATTCCATCCAGCCCAACACAATTACAGGGCCCAAGCTACTAACCCAGTCCATATCAACCTGGCTCTCTGCACAACGGGGCCCGCGGTTTCTAGGAAAGCCTGCCCACCGCTCGAGACAGCCCAGCGTGGTGCACGCCAAGGTGGACCAGCTCCCGAGTCCCGGAGCCGCACGCGTCCTGACGTCCTCACGTGCACGACCCCGTACGTACGCGCGCGAGGGACCCATCTCACGTGTCACGCCCACAACTCCTCCTCGCCCACCGGTCCGTAACGGGATGCGCGCCGCCTCCACCGTCGCGCGCCGATCCAACGGCCGCAGATCCACGCGGCAGACGCCATTACCCCGTCGCTCGCCACGCTTCCGTCCGCGGAACGCACGCGCGGCGTCGGATGTGATATGAGCGGCTACGGTTGCGCTAGAGCTGACGGGGAAAAGGTAAAGGCGGATGGATTAGTTAGCGCGAGTGGGTTAACACGCCCGCCCCCATCCTTATTTCATTCGCTCCTTCGCCTCGTCTCCAAGAGTGTCTCCAAACGCAAGGCACCCAATTCCATTCCCCACCCGGCTCCCAGCCTCGCCGCCACTGCCTTCTTCTCCTCCTCGCCTCCCGGCATTTGCTTTGCTCCAAGCCAAGCCAGCCGGGATGGAGTCCGACGCGTCCACCTCCCCGCGGCGGCGGAGCACCAGCTGCTACAGCGACAGCGGCGATTCCTCGTGCTCCGAGCCCTTCAGCGAGTGCGGCAGCGACGACCTCTCCTTCACGCCCGCCGCCGCCGCGGGCATCCACCGCCTGCTGCTCTCCTGCGCGGCAGAGGCGTCGGAGGACGCCATCTCCTCCCTCGTCTCGGAGCTCGAGTCGCCGTCGCCGTCGCTGGACTCGCTCCGCCGCGCCGCGATGGAGCTCCGCCTCCTGGCCAAGCACAACCCTGACAACCGCGTCCGCATCGCCGCCGCGGGCGCCGTGCGGCCGCTCGTCGCGCTGCTGTCCCACCCGGACCCGCTGCTGCAGGAGCACGGCGTCACGGCGCTGCTCAACCTCTCCCTCTGCGACGAAAACAAGGCGATCATCGTGGAGGCCGGGGCGATCCGGCCGCTGGTGCACGCGCTCAAGTGCGCGGCGTCGCCCGCGGCGCGGGAGAACGCGGCGTGCGCGCTGCTCCGGCTGGCCCAGCTCGACGGCTCCGCCGCGGCGGCCATCGGCCGCGCGGGCGCCGTCCCGCTGCTCGTCTCCCTCCTCGAGACCGGCGGCGCGCGCGGGAAGAAGGACGCCGCCACGGCGCTCTACGCGCTCTGCAGCGGCGCGCGCGAGAACCGGCTCCGCGCGGTCGAGGCCGGCGCCGTGCGCCCGCTGCTCGACCTCATGGCGGACCCGGAGTCCGGCATGGTGGACAAGGCCGCCTACGTGCTCCACTCGCTGGTGGGGTCCTCCGAGGGCCGCGCCGCCGCCGTCGACGAGGGCGGCATCCCCGTGCTCGTCGAGATGGTGGAGGTGGGCTCCTCGCGGCAGAAGGAGATCGCCACGCTGTCTCTGCTGCAGATCTGCGAGGACAACTCCATGTACCGCACCATGGTCGCCCGCGAGGGCGCTATCCCTCCCCTGGTGGCCCTCTCCCAATCATCGTCCGCACGCCCAAAGCTCAAAACCAAGGTAAACACCGCATTACGTTTCCGCATCAGCACAAAGCTAATTGTTTTGCCCATTTCAGCTTAAGCCGATACGATTTTCAAACTAATCCGTTTCCGAATCCGCAGGCTGAGGCCCTAATCGAGATGCTGCGGCAGCCACGGAGCCCGAGCCTGCGCGCGAGGCCAGCGGCGGTCGTCGCGGCGGAGTGACGAGCCGCTGCCGGTTTCCGAAATCCCAATCCCAGTTTCCACTTCTTCACTTCTACGGCGAGACGAGCCGGCGCCGGTTGGCCGGGCGGCCGGCCGGCGGCGCGCGTTGTAAATATTCAACAGCGTGTTTGCGTCCGCGAGCGAGTGTACAGTTTCTTCCCTCAAGCGAGATGTCGTCCGGAGAAGCGAAGAATAGTCTAGTCCCCTTGTAATTTCCTCTTTCCAAACCTTTCATTTCCTTGATTCCCTTTCCTCTAGTTTGGTTGCTTCCTCGCCGCCGGCGAGGCAAAAGTTGTGTGCAGTAAAAACTGCAAAAAAAAAAAAAAGTGTGGGTTGGAATGGCGCAATGGATTGTGCTAGTCCTGGTGTGTACGTGTGCAACGTCAGGAATCAACTTCGTTTCTGATCTTCAGTACTACTCTCTCTGTTTCAAATTATAAGACGTTTTTGACTTTCAGACTTGACGTTTGATCGGTTACATCTTATTCAAAAAATTTGTGTAAATATTAATAATTTTATTATGATTTGTTTTATCATTAAAAATATTTTGTAATTGACTTATTTATTTGTATATTTGCATAAATTTTTTGAATAAGACGAATGATCAAACATAATCTCCGAAAGTCAAAAACGTCTTATAATTTGAAACGGAGGAGTACTGGATACGAGAGAAAAAGAGCACTCTCCGGTCTCTTGAAAAGCAACCGTTGGTTGGAACCATCGTCCTTCAATTTGATTCGATCCTGCTGTGTTTAACGTCTTTTACTCGCGGTTGCCGTTACCCACCACCGGCGGCCGTGGCTGGAACGGCGACCGAGCTCCTCTTGGCCGTGACGACTTGCTTGGTAAATCGGCAACCTTTACCGGTTCAACCGATGGCGATGGCTCGGTTGTTTTCGAGTGGCGCCACCCCGCTGCGCCACCTACTTCGCTGTCTCGCTTTGGCGCCACCGAAAAAGCCTGGCTCTGTGCCGCCCCCGCTGTGGTCTGGAAGACGCAGGATGGGGTCCCGTGCTTCCTGTCGTCGCGGTAAAGCTGAAGAGATCTCGCCTCGCCTCGCCTGGTGTCAGGCTGTGAGGCTCACCGCATCGCTCGTTGCTGCTGAAAACGACGTTGATCTCCGGCAGCGGCAGATGAATCTAGCCTCCTCTGTTGGCAGGATATCTCTCGTTTTCCGGGGCGTGGAGCGCATGCAGATGCCATGCTCGGTCGCCTCTGCCTGTTCCCCCACTTATTGCAATACTCTTTTTGTCGTTGCCGGGGATTGGGCGCTTGTGCTATCCTCTGGTGTGGGAGTGGAAGGCAAGAGCCGAAGCGCAAGCACATCCACCACTTGTCGTTTACCTATCCAATGGATGACTTGAAGCAAACCTGGATGGAGCGTAGTACTACTCATTTCCGAGACGTCGATGTCCGTGTATGGTGCGTAGCAACCTGCGTGATATTTTCGTTTTCCCAACGTGTTTTTTCCTTCCCGTCAGTCGGTCGCGCGAGATCGTCTGTGCAGGCAGACGCAACTCGTGCCGAAATTAAACTCTTGGTGGAGCTACCGCTCGCTCGTTCGACAGGGAAAGGTACAAAAAAATGCTGGTGCAAGGAGCCGGCTGTCGTAGTATTTTGAGCGCGCTCAGCCCACTCGCAATCTGATGTGATTGTAGAGTACTGCTGTAATACTATAGTACAAGTGTGTTGTGTAACTGCCACTAGCGCATTGAATCCGAGTACCTAATCTCCAGGGCTCTTTCCACACTATAGTAAATGGACTCGTGCGTCGTTGACACTTCCCCGTTCCCGCTCTCAGTCAGAACCAACCTTTGGCTCTCTGCGCAAAGCGATAGGGCAGGGGAAAGGAACACTAGCCGTGCGGTTGAGTGCCCTGGAAAAAGGCCGTTCGGTGATTTCTTACTGTACACACACCTTGGCGTCTTTAGATACGAGCCGCTTTTGCATAATTGCGCTTGATTTCGTTATCCCGAGCTTCTTTCACCGCCGAAACGACGGCGGCCGGGAACCACTACCTTCCCTTCCTCCAATAACAAGGGGGAAAAGAAGAGGTTAACACGGCGAGGCCACCAACCCAGCAGCCGCGACGCGGGAGCGGATCAACCTCTCGGTCGCCACCAACGACGCGGGCAGCAGTGGTTGCCGCCTCCGCAGCACCCACGTACACATGCCCTGCCGGGCGCCGCACAAACGGACATGTGACGCGAGCGTCCCCGCCCGCGCGCCCCACCGGATCGCGGCGAGATCCCGCGGAGAGGCCGGGCTCGGCGCCCGGGCCGGTCGGTCGGGCCGCAGCGCGCCACGTGTTGGGTCCGGCCGGCGCTGTGGGGCAATGCAAGGCCGCAGTGAAGCGCCTTTCGTTCCCAGATTCGCTGGAGCCTTTCCGCCACCACTACTACCACTGCAGCTGAATATTGCTGCTGTTGCTGTTAGCGCCGGCCACGAGCAGCGGGCCAACGATCCACAGTAGTGGCAATGATGATGGGGCCACCGTGATGGCGCCCACGCCGTCCTCCTCCGCTCGGACCCGCCGCTGCTGCCACACATGCGAAATGGAGCGCCCAATCATGTGGCGGCACATGCCCGCTCGTCTCTTCTCTTCTTTGCAGAAGGAGAGCTTCCAGGCGCGCAGAGCAGAGTTGTGTGCTGCAGTTGATGATGCTACGCTTCCGGGTTGCAGCCTTGCAGGACTATTCCTTTTGCTTGGCAGCATGTGGAAACTTTCCTCTTCACGCACAGGGCCAGGGTTGACATTCTGTTGTCATTTGTCAATGCGGGTGTTACCGTGCATGTGTGGGGCTACAGCGCTCGGCAGGAACGGCGCAGAGGAACATGGTTCGTCGTTGACCGCTAGGGACAGCATCAGACAATGCTGGTTTCATCTGTGCCAGTTCCCCCATCCATGTTTCTCGACCGGCACGTTCTCGTCAATGCGTCGTCACGAAGAGCAGCATGTGACGACGATGGGGTGTGTGTGCGCACGCGAGGTGCCAACTTGTGGGAGGGCGCGGGCGTTCGGCGTTGCGTTTGCGGCATGTGATTGGGACGGGAGTGGGCGCGTGCACCGTGCATGCGAAAGGTGAAGGAGTGAACGGTGGTGTTGCGGGCGTGGGGTGGAGCCTGCTGCTCTAATTGGTGTGGTTAGGTCGTCCGGGGCCAGACACGTGGCGCGCGCGCAGGCTTAGGCCCACGCTGGATTATGGACGCGCCAGGTGCACGCACCCAGCTGGCCCCCGCCGGCGCCCTGGACCACGGCCCGAACATTCATGGCGCCGTGGCGAGGGGCATGGGCGCGCACGGGCAAGCACAACTCGACCAACAAAACCATCCAACGGCGCCGAGCAACGCGTCGAAATGGCGAGGCAAATGCGCGCGGCGTTGCAGGCGCGAGGCCACGCCGCCGTCACTGCGCTCTGCTGCTGCTGCTGCCGGCCGGCCGTTCGGCGAGTTCCAGCCCACCGGGTAAAGTTCCGGACACTTGGGCGGCTCTGATCGGTCGTGCCAGGCAGGACCGCGACCACGGCGCGCGCGCGCGCCGGCCGCACGGACTGGACCGGGGGTGGCGTCGATGATTGACCCGGCGCCGCAAATAATTGCCGTCGCCGTCGCCGAATGATTCGTGCCGATCCCGATCCGTCCAACAACTACCCCGCGCGCTCCGCTTTCCGGTACCGACCGATCGTCCGGCCGCGGAGCGAGTTAAGCCAGCTGTCCCTTTTCGTTTTTTTCCGAGCGCCCGACCCCGACGGACTGGATCGCGCGCGCGCGTCCTTCCGGCGTCGGTGTCGCAGGTTCGCGCGTCCCGAGTTTGGAAGGAGTTCGGCGTACGACCACTTCGTTCCCGGCACACGGCACCGTCAGTTCCGCAGGTGCTGTCGTGGCGTCAGCGCGGTGTCGCCGCTCTTTCTGAAGCGGTGTACTCGCGATGTGGTGGTCGTGATGTAGAGTACTAGTACTAGACTACCGGTACTTGGTGAGCTGGAAACTGCTGTTTCCTCTTTTACGATTTCAATTCAATTCCGCTCGAGCAGCGCGAGGCGAAACCTTTTGTCCGGTTGCGTGAACTATTCTCCTTCTGTTGTTGCCCTTGGCCGGAAACTTGGAAGAACGCCACCTGTTTTCCTCTCCTGGAGCCGAGCGGTGTCAACTTTGCACGCACGCGCATTTTTAAGCTTCAACTTGGCAGGCCGCAGAAAAGGCTACCAACATTGGAGGCCACGTCTAAAAAAACAGAACGTTTCCGTTGCCCCCCTTTGAACACTTCCGTATCTCCTGTTCTGTACGCGTGCATACTCTCTGTTCATTGACTGCCGGCGTTACCATCTGCGACGACGGTACACTTCCGAAACCTTCCCAGAAGACGACCGCTTCTCTCTGTTTCGTGTGCTCTGCCCGTTTGAACTTTGAATTCATTCATGCAGGCGTGACCTTGTCCAGTAGTACTAGACAATAACAATGAATTTTTTAGGGAAAGACAATAACAATGATGGACATCATTATCGTATATTATTGGCAAGTTGCATTAGTGTCGGCCGTTCAGATAATTCACGCACCGGCCTTGGCTTTCTGTTTCTCTATTTTTAAGTGCTCGATGATGCGGAAAACATCCCCAGATTATATAGTACATGTATACCGGCATATGCTGGAGCACATGCAGCATTGTTTCCCACAAACAGTTTTTGTAAACTATACACGATTGACGATTCCATGATGCGGAGATTTCATAATGGCGATGAACTCTCATGTGCAATAATTTACTCCAGTTAAGAAATGGTGGATCGACGAGATCCGAAGCATAGCTCTCTGTGGATTCAGTACGGGCTCAGAAATGACAACTGTTCTCTCGCACGATTCAGAGGCAAACCCTGAAATGTTTCTGGCCCTCTGCCAAGCACGAAGCGCCAGAGTGCATTTTTTGGGTTTCTGACATGTCGCCCGGCAACCCCAATCTAGAACAAAAAATCACTCGTCAGCATTTAAAAATGTTCTTCAGTTCAGTTGTGTATCTTTGCCAGGAGTTACATTTTCCGCCGTGTAAGAAAAAACAGTACTAGCGGTAGTACTGTCGTGATTTGTGTGTAGATACTTCTGGGGAGCTGCGAATCTGCAATTAAAAAGAATCAAATCCAAGAAGATTCCTGCTGTTCCATATTCTTCGCCCTACATTTCCTGTTTTCTAGTTAGATTTCTGAGCTGTCACTGACGTGTTTGTCCCTGGGCAGACCTACAGTTGCAGCTGTCCTGTCAGCTTAAGAAACTATAGAGAGAGAGAAAGAAATTAAGGACAGAATCATAAGGGGGAGTACATCATTTGGGCTTTGGCGGCGACACGGCACTGTTAAATAATCGACGGCATGTCCCCATTCTCCTTTCTGCGCGCTGTTGCATGAGAACCCTGAGATTCTTGGCGTTTTATTTAGACCGAAACAAATCGGCCGGCTGCTCAGATAAGTCTTTGCAGTGGTTGCGATGACAAGGAAATCCGTCGAGATAGTTGCCTTGTGCCAAAATATTGTGTGATGAGCCCGTGTACCAAGTTAGCTTTTGAATTTCGTTTTCATTGATTTATATTTTTTTTTTGCAAGTTTTGTTTAATTTTTTGTTGTCGGTGCAGTAGTAGTCGGCTAGGATGTTCAGCTTGCAATGGTGCATTCCGAAGCGGAGAATGTTGCAGGGAAAGCACCCACTAGAACCAACTTGCCAGCAACAAAATGTATCGTTACATTATAAATTCACAAAGACAAAGAGGCCAAAGTGTTTTTTAGAAGAACACATGAGAAAAGGCAGGATTCTCTCGCCCTATGTGAACAGGATCGAGGCTTTCAGTTGAGGAATTCAGTGCGCCTGAATACCACCCACCGATTATATTTCGAATAACACACACAGAAAGCACATGTACTACGCCATCCCTAAAGAAACAGAAAAGAAACCAGCACTTCTGGAAGTTGACCGGGGCATAAACAACACAGCATATTTGCCTCATTGTTGGTCACTCAATTTCCGAAAAAAAAACGCGGTATCATATTCATATCGCGATTTGGAATTTGGAGCAGGGGTCGTGAACAGCGCGTGCGTGTGATAGGAGTGAGTGTACGGCCATGTTTTATCAGGCATCAGGCGCCAAAGAACGAATGGAAGGAAGAAAGTGAGCAGATACGGCAACTCCTGTGTGACGCACTTCAGTCGTTGGGGAAGCAACGTCTCTGCTTCGATATCCCTATCCCTCGCAGTTGTTGAGCAGTAGGTGATGCTTGTGTAACGAAGAAGACACTTCAAACAAATCCGGAGGATGCAGAGATTGGTGATCGCAGCAAAAGTTTTCTAGTACTAGTGGGAACCTCGTCGGCAACTAAAGGGAGAGACCTCGCCACGCAGCATACTCTGCATGCTGCATGAACCGTGTGGTTTGACACTTGACGGAAGCCGCGGTGAGTTGCCATGGCTGTTTCAGGTCCCGTTCGTTTCCACCCTCTAAAATTTATATACTCGTCATATCAAAGAGAATCTTACTATTTAAGTAGATCTTTTATTAATTTAATAACAAAACCTATGTCACGACCCCTCTAATTTGCGAGACGAATCTAATGATCCTAATTAATCTATGTTTTGCTACAGTGATGCTACGAGTAAATATCTTCTAATAATACCATAATTACCCTCGTTTGATTCAGTCTCGTGAATTAGATAGGGAGTCTGCAATTAGTTTCGAGATTAGACTTTATTTAGTATTCTAAAATGATAAAATTCTCTTTGATTTGACCCTCTAAAAATTATATACCTTGGAAACGAACAGGGCCTCAGTCGTTCTCGCCGGCTTCTTCAACGAGCTTGCTTGCATTGCGCGAGACTTGTGACGTCAATTCCCATCCGTCTCAGTCTGTGATTGTGGTCACGGTCGACTTCGTCCCATCCACCTTTGCAGGATTCCCGATTCCCAACTAGTATCCTGTAAAGATGGAGGCATTGCAATTGTTATTGATACGACGCAAAGGGTTTTGTCATTGGTGCTATTCAACCTACTTGAATTGTCCTCATCGATTGGTTCTCTGTTTCAAAATCTGTCAGGTCGAGCATCACTTCAGCTCACTTGCTTTTCAGCTTCGCGAAGTTTTCAGGTACACAGGATTACTACCGTTTAAGGTAGGGCCGACAGATCCTGCAGTCGGCCGGGTGCTTCCGAGTCTGAATATCCGCATCTTGGGGCTGTTCGTTTCCTCTATCTAATTTTTAGAGGTCAAATCAAAGAGAATTTTATCATTTTGGAGTACTTAAATAAAGTCTAATCTCGAAACTAATTGCAGACTCCCTATCTAATTCACGAGACGAATCCAACGAGGATAATTATAGTGTTATTAGAAGATGTTTACTCGTAGCATCACCGTAGCAAAACATAGATTAATTAGGATCATTAGATTCGTCTCGCAAATTAGAGGGAGGGTCGCGACATAGGTTTTGTTATTAAATTAATAAAATTACTACTAAATAGTAAGATTCTCTTTGATGTGACAGATATCTAAATTTTAGAGGGTGGAAACGAACGGGGCCTTGGATTGCAAGCAAACTACAGCAGTAATCTTGGATTGGATATGCAGTACCTACTGTTGAGTCTGTTCTTCGAAGTGATCCAGAAGTCACGTCCTGTGTCAATTATCACTGCGGAAAAAGATGATAACAGCCCTTGCTTCTATTCATTCGGATAATTCCAACCAAAGGGACTGATGACGCCGATAGTCTTTTAACCAAAGTAGTAGTAAGCAGCAATGAAATGAGGTACCAAAAAATAAGTTTGCGAATAGAGCATAGGAAGTGAATAAATGATTTCACAGTTTCACAAACTTGGGAACCAGTTCACTGTTCAGTAACTGACGACGCATGGTGAAACTTTGCGGATCTTGCAGAAACATTGAATCTGAAACAACAGTGATCAGGTCGCTTGAGCTGGCAGGAATGTAATGGAGACCCATCTTCTCACAAGAAAGAACATGCAACAGAGACGTTGCCGGCCGGGGAGCTCTCGCCCTCGCTTTCGAGCGCGACTGGTTTCCTCGCGCCCATATCCTTGTGCGCCCGCGCGGTGATCCGGTGATAGCAGTACGGGCCAAGGCCGCGTTGGCCCATGCCTCACCTTTAGGCTTTAGCACTGATAGGAACAGCCCGCCTAGAAGGGGGATAGGGGCCAAGGGGGAGAAAAGGCTTGTGGAATTAAATCACCGGCCCAGGCGCGTTGCTTAACAAAAGGCCGATACTGGTATTTAAATTGTTTCTGGGCCAGATCTGGTTTTAGGAGACGCCGTGTACTCGTGTCCAGTGGTCCGCGCAGGCCCCTCAAGAGAAAAAGTTTTGTTCCTTCTCAAAAAAAAAAAAAAAAGAGAAAAAGTTTTGTTCAACAGAACCGCTCGCTACAAAATAAAATCTGTACGATTTCTCGAACGTTGGATCACTGAACTACCAGTACGCAATTTTAGATGCGTATCCAGCGCTGTTTCCGTGCTGAGTTAGTTGGATTTTCTCAGAGTCACTTGCAAGCGTGATCGGAGAAACAAAATGTTTCGCCTTAAAAATTCGTGAGTCGGAAATAA